>JAODAL010022169.1:0-65346 GCA_025379985.1 Phyllomedusa bahiana | reverse complement strand
GAAAATAACATTGTATGAATTTTTTAAATATTTAATTTGCATTTTATAGCATTAAATAGGTATTTGGTCACCGACCAACCAGCAAGTGTTCTGGCTTCACAGACCTGTTGGTTTTTGTAGATCTCCCACTTTCCCTCTTTTCCCCTTAAAATTGCACCTTTTTAAATCTTTAACTGAAAAAAAAGACACCTGCCCACAAAAATCAATCACACCCAAACCCTCCCACCGGGCAAATCCCAAAAGAACTTCTAAGGGACACCAGGGAAAATTTTGTAGATCTCCCCCAAGGCGGGGATGGCACGGGGACTGGGCCAGTTTGGGAGAAGGCAAAAACTGTTGGCGCAATTAAAAAAAAATGGAAGAAACCAAGAGACTTCCCTTTCCTCGGTCGGGGGCCCAAAGCAAGATCTTGCACGGGAAACACTGGGGACCTGGTCAATGACCTGAAAGAGGTGAGCCACAGCTCAAAGATTACAGTTAGAAACCCAAACTACCCCGTCATGAACAAAATTCTGCGGGGCACGCAATTTTCCCTGCCAGGTACACATGTCCAGGCCCTTTTGAACTCCCAATACCACGGGTAACCAAAATAGAACTTTTTGGTATCAACCCACCGCTTTGTTAGGGGGAAAAAAAGGGAAAAGAGTACAACCCAAGAACAACCCCCAACCCTTCACGTCCCACAATCGAGTGGAAACATCATACTATGGGGGGCCTTTTTTGCAAAGGGAACAGGACTTTTGCACCGCATTGAAGGAATCGCCAGATTTTTTTCCAACAATCCCTTTTCTCAAAAAGGATTGAAGGGGGTCGGGGCTGGGTCTTCCCGCAGGGCTGACCTGAAAAAACACCCCTCAGGGAAAAATGAGTGCCTCCGAAGAAACATTTCAAGGTCCTGCAGCCCTGCTATATCTGTGCTGTATATCATCCTGCTGAGTTGGGGGCCACACTCGGATTTAGTGGGGGGTCAAAAAAAATACTTGCTGTGTATGACAAAAGAATCTCAAATAATTTTAGACAGATGGCGCTTTCATTTTTTGCCTCGCTCTGCTACTTCTCACGTTTTTCAACCGCTGCCAGGGCGCTTACTCTGGATATTAGCTGGTAGTCATAATAATATGACTCAACTGTGTATAACATAATGTACTATCACAATGAATTGAGCCACAGATGGCTCTTTACATCTGGCTCCTCACTCGCTACTCTTTACGTTATTACCTCGCACATGGCGTTTTACTTAGATACGCTGATGGTCATAAAATATGACTCGGTTTTGGTATAACAAAATGTAATTTCACAAGAATTAAGTCACAGTTAGCCTTACATCTGGCATTCCCCCATACATCGTGCGAATATCATCCGCTGCACACCGCTCACTCGGGATATTACTGGTGGCAAAAATAAAATGATTTTGACTGTTAAACATAATGTAATTTCACAATGAATTAAGTCACAGTTAGCTCTTTACATCGGGCTCCCCCCCTAAACTCTGTGCTGTATACATCCGGCAGATGGCGCTTACTCTGGATACCAGCTAAAATCAAAAAAAATGCTTGACTGTTAAAACATAAGTAACCTCACAATAAATTGAGCCACAGATACTCTTACACGGGCCCCTTCCTCGCTATACTGTATGTTTATTACCTGTGCCACGGCCCACCTGGTTTACGGGTGGTCAAAAAAAATAAATTGACTGTGTTAACATAATGTAATCTACAATAAAATGACCACGTGCTTTTTAATCGGCCCTCAGACACTACATCTCTAAGTAATCATCCTGTCCCAACGGCCTCACCTGGATATTAGCTGGGGGTCATAAAATATGACCGTGGTATAAAAAAAAAACTCACAATGAATTACCACAGTAGTCTTTAAACGGGCTTCTCAGTTTGTCATCTCTTTTAATTTCTTCTGCAAAGGCGCTTACCGGATATTAGCTGGGTCATAATAATATGCCTCACTGATTAACCATGTAATATCAAAATTAAATTAACCACAATACCTCTTTACTCTGGCCCTCAGCACTGAAAATTTTACGTTATCACCTGCTCACACCGTCACTCTGGATATTAGCGGGGTCATAATAATTGACTCGGCTGATAACACATTATTTTATGACAAAATAAGACCAAAGATACCTTTTTACACTGGCCCTCCAACGCTAAAAATTAAAATTTTATCCCCTGTGCACACGCCTCCTCGGGAATTTTTCTGGTGGTCATAATAATATGCTCGCTGTAAAAACAACTTTTAAAATATGCAATTATTCGAGGGCTCTTTACATCTGCCCCTCACTCTGTACCTCTACGATATCACCTGTGCAAGGGCGCCCTCTGGATATTGCTGGTGGTCAAATAATATGCCGATGGTATAACACATTAATATCACAATGAATTGAGCTGCACGTACAAGGCGGGGAAGGGAATCCGATTTTGTCCTGTATCTTAGATAGAGACCGCGCCTGATAAAGATTTTCACAGCGAGGTCAGAGGCGCAGATGCCCCCGGCGAGCGGCAGAACACATGTGGGAAAGAGGCCGCGCACCACCCCTCCTGGGGTCCCTATGGACCGCAAATGGATTTGTTTAAGACTCAGATTACCAGCAAAGAAAACAGAAAGCAAAAGAAAATGTATCAGCCCCGACTTATTGGATTTCACGTATGGTTCACGTCCGGCACATCTACTGGGAGCGCTCTCCCGGCAGGACCCCTCCCCGCCACAGTCACAGTCCTCATCTGGTTTATTCTCCTTGGTGAATAGGCTGCAGACATTTTGCATATTTAGTTTAACATTAATTGAAATATTATCAAGTGCCATGTAATATATGCAACAGGTTTTACACCGCGGGGAATAGATCCACTTACCCAGCGCGCAGCACCTGCCACACCGAGCAGGAATTCTCAGACAGATTGCAGGCTTAGATTTAATTAGTACCATGGAAAACGTTGGTCTGACTGTAAAACCGAGTCCTACAGTCGTGACTTCACTCATCCCACAAGAGGGCCGAAATAAAAGTGCTACTTCTGCTGCTAATTTAGCATTTAGATGTAGCGGTGGTGAGTTTGTCATCTGGATGGAGAATCTGTGGTTCCCATAGGAGATATTGCAAAACATAGACGAAAAAGGATGACAAATTCAGCTCTGCTACAACTGCACTGCTATGCTGGCTAAGGGAGCGTAAGGGAGTTCATTGTTTGCTTTTTGACAATGAAATATGTTATTAAAGGGGTTTTATCATTTCATTAAATGGTCTTCAGACTAAGGGGACAGTGAAAACAAGCAACTTTGCAATTGGATGTCATTAGCAAAGCTGTCTTGTTTTCACAGTATTCCTTAACTTGTGTTTGTGTTTTTCACTGATATCCAGTCTGGTCGAATCCCTCCGGATCCCTCCTCCTTGCATTTCACTAGCTGAGAGATTCATTTACATTCTGCACAGCCCCGGTCGAATTCACGGGCTGTGTCTCTCACTCAGAGTAAGTGACCGTCACATTTTCACTTTATACAGCCAGAAGAAACAGAATTACACTGAAGGGCTTACACAATCAGGAAATAGCACAATTTGTGTCGATCCCTGCCTGACTCAGAGTTAGGGGCCGTAGCATTTTCTCTGTCCAACCCAGCGAAACAAAACTGCAACAGATTTTACAATGAGAAAACATAACAGTTTTGTCCCGGGGCCTAACTCTCCTGCATAGAAGCGAGATCTGTGCCGTTCATTGAGCATCCCCCAGCTGTGGAAAGGGGAGAGTTCGGTTGATCAGTCTCTCTTTGTATGCAGCCTGGGGTATGTCTACAGCTTAACAAAATACCACTGCCGGGACATGTGGGACTCAGAGAGGGGGGGGGGAGTCTCGGGAGCCAGCATGCACAGTGAAGGGGGGGATGATGTCACCCAGCTGGGATGGGAAGAAACGCCCCTGCATTTTCAGAGTTGAGAAGCTGAGAGCAGTGTGAATCAGCCGAACTAAGGAAGCGATACATCCCCTTTAAGTTAAAGGGGGCTTCAAAACATATGTAAATGTCTGAGAGGTGGTACCCCAACTAGCAGGAAAACTCCCAGCTGTTTGCATAACTATCATAGAATTAAAGGGAATTTATCACAATTTGTTTTTTTTACTAGTTTAAAGAAGACACTTACATAGTTACATAGTTACATAGTACGGTTGAAAAAATACATGTGTCCATCAAGTTCAAACAAGGGTGGGGAAAATGTGGGTGAACGGAGGGAGACAAGGATTTTAAGCCCAGCCTCCCCACTGGTGAATGCCCTGAAACCCACAAGGCAAGAACCAATCTGCTCCAGGGAAGACCCCATCTCTGATCACAGAACCGTCACCAGCCAGGATCCAGAATTTTACATGGCTACATACACATTAATATTTCTTAGTTTGAGGTAGGTATCTAAGCCTTTCTTGAAACTCTCTACAGTTCCTGCTGTGACCAGCTCCTCAGGCAGCTATTCCACAGATTCACAGTCCTTACAGTGAAGAACGCTCTTTTCCTCTGGAGATTGAATCCTTTTTCTCTCTAGTCGAAGTGGAATGTCCCTTGTCCTTTTGGGGGGGCTTTACATGAAATAATTTTTCCCCATACTTTTTGTAGGGACCATTTATCTATTTATATAAATTAATCATGTTCCCCCGAAGCCATCTTTTCTCAAGACTAAATAAGTTCAATTCTACTAACTTCTCCTCATAACTAAGATGCTCCATTCCCCTTATACGTTTGGTTGCTCGTCTTTGCACTCTCTCTATCTCCATTTAAAATTCTTTTCTAAAAAACTGGGCCCAGAACTGAACAGCTTTATTCTAATTTGAGGACGCCCCAAATTTGCTTTTACAGCGGTAGAATCACATCCTTGTCCCGCGAGTCCAGGCCTCTTTTAATACACGCCAATATCTTACTTGCCCTAGAGGCAGCTGATTGACATTGCATGCTGTTCTGTAGTCTATGATCTACAAGAACTCCCAGATCTTTCCCAACAAGCGATTCTCCAAGTTTTTCTCCCCCTAGGACATATGATTCCTGCAGATTATTTCTACCCAGATGCAGAACCTTACATTTATTCACATTGAACCTCATTTGCCAAGTAACACTGAAAAAACACTCCAGTTCTTAGGGGCTTGTTGGCAGCACAATGGCCGGGGTTTTACCAGTTAGGGTCAAGGCCAGAGGTGCTAAGTTTCTGGGTCCAGTTTAGTTCGGCCATTGTGCTGTGAACAAGCCCCTAAGAACTGGAGCGTTTTTTGAGTAGGTAATGTCCCATTTTTTGTATGTTTTTTCCAAGTAACACTGATCCATATTCTTCTTCTCTGTTTTTATTTTCTAATTGTAGATTTTTTTTTGAGTCCCTTTTGCCTGTATATGATTAGGGAGCGGCCATTTTGCCTGAGCTGCTTTTAATAGCATTTAGAGAGATGCTTTACAGCAGCTTCATGGACACAGGAGCCTGTGGACTGGATCAGTCCCATAGACTTCTATAGGAGAGTTTTCTAGGCTCTGAGACCTGGGAAGAAGTCACTGTACAGGGAGGGAAGAGGGGGAGCTGTGACATCTCCTATTGTGACTGGTGGATCCTGTGTTATCTACACACTTTGGTGTCACCCTTTAGTGAAATCCTGTCTGTGCTGATACTGAGGAGACTGCTGAAAAGTTTTCTATACGGAACAGGAAATGTAGGACTATAATTAGGCGTAGTGGCCAAAGTGAAATCTGCAGGAATTTTTAAAAATATTAATAGCGATATGGAAAGTAAAAAAAACACCCAACCAAAAATTTGTTTCAATTGATGAAAATAGAGGGTCAAAGACATGTTCAGCCATACACAGACGTGCCTCCATACAATCTTAGTTTGGACGCAGTGGTGGCCTCACCTGGTAGAGTGGAAATTGCGGAACCTATATTGTCCCAGCAGGTCAGAGTTTCCACTTATCAGACATATGCAATATGTATCTTGCATCAGGATCAGTGTCGGACTGGGGTATCTAGGGCCCACAGGTGGAGATGATTCTAGTAGCCCACCAGGTGAGCTGTTTTTGGGTCCAACAGTTGAGTTTATTTTAGGGGCCCACCCTACAGCTACTGTAAATGACTGTACCTGCCTCCTATACCCTGCCTCTTGCTTTTTTACTTTGTTTCTCTGCTTTTTTGCCGCTTCTGAGGATGTATATGCAGTTGAAAAAAAACTCCAGGTCTGCCAGGCCATTGAAGTTACGTGATGCTATCCTTATTGGATGATAGGGAATGGCCACTGAATTCATTTGGATGGTAGAGATTGGCCACTGAAGTCATATGAGGTTATCATTATGGATTATAGGTAGAGATGGGCGAATTTCTCAAAAATTCGATTCGGTCACTTCGACGAATTTTCCGACAAAATTCGTTTCGTTCCGAATTACTTCGGCACGAATCGCGTTAAAAAGCAGCTATTTCCAGGCTGCACAGGGGCCCTGCAGGGTGCTGTAATGTTGGGGCCATGTTTAAATATGCAGAGGGAGCTTGGTTTGATCTTCATACAATTTTTGTGTTTTAGTATGACACGCACATGACTGCTGCCGCTCTTAGAATCGCTTCACTATAAAAGTCCCTGGGCACTTAAGGGGGCAAAACTGACCAAAAAACTGAAGGGGGAATGTAGCCTGATAAAGTCATGCCAGCGAAAGCTGGAAAAAAACAAGCTGAGAGCTCAGGTGGCAACATTAGTGACAGAGTGTGGAGGTGACGGCGGCAGCCACAGCAGCATGAGGTCAGCAGTGGCAAATGAAATTATGGAGGTGGCAAAACACGAGGAAGCCACAGAGTGGCACAATGACTGAGAACGGAGGGTTACGGCGGCACAGTATGAGGTCAGGCAGGGGCCCACAATGACATTCTGGGAGGTGGCAAAACAGGAGGAAGCCACAGAATGGCACAATGACTGAGAACGGAGGTCACGGTGGCGCAGCATGAGGTCAGGCAGTGGCACAATGACATTTTGGAGGCGGCAAAACAGTATTGGGCCCACAGAGTGGCACCAATCACACAGTGTGGGGGTCACGGCGGCAGCAGTATGAGATCACGCAGTGGCACAATGACATTCTGGAGGCGGCAAACAGTATTGGCCACAGAGTGGCACAATCACACAGTGTGGAGGTCACGACAGCAGCAGCATGAGATCAGGCAGTGGCACAATGACATTATGGAGGTGGCAAAACAGGAGGAAGCCACAGAGTGGCACAATGACTGAGAGCGGAGGTCACGGCGGCAGCAGCATGAGGTCAGGCAGTGGCACAATGACACAGTGTGGAGGACATGGCAGCAGCCACAGCAGCAGCATGAGGTCAGACAGTGGCACAATGACACAGTGTGGATGTCCCGGCAACAGAAACAGCAGCAGCAGATGAGGCATAGAGTGGCACAATGACAGAGTGTTGAGGTGGGTGGCAATACCAGTCCCTGGTAAAGATGGGGGTTTAGGCGATGGAGAAACTGGCAGCAATGTGTGGCATCAGGTGGGTGGCGGAAATCAGAATAGTGGCTGAGGCAGGTAGTTTGAACCCAGACTAAACGCCTAGGCATTGGTGTTGAAATCCTGGCCGATCCACGCCTGATTCATCTTGACAAAGGTCAGCCCTTTCCCACATTTCCCGTGGACAAGCAGGTTCTCCTTGGGGTTTAACGATGGCCCCCGCCGCACTGAACACCCGCTCTGATGCCACACTACTGGCCGGGCAGGACAGCTTCTCCACTGTAAACTCGGCAAGTTGCGGCCAACATCCAGTTTGGCTGCCCAGTGTCCAGGGATCTTCAAAACTGAGGTGGCAGAGTGCTGTCCAAGTAGGGCCACCCTGTTGGTTCGGGGACTGTCAGGTCCTGCTGTTGCTGCTGCTGCTGGCGACTGCCCTCCTCACTATGCGGGTGAAGGAAGCTGCTCATCATGATCCAGACTTAGGTTACTACTGATGGAGCGGGTTTATGCTCCTACCCCCCACCTTCCCCCAGCAGCCGCGGCAGTAGTACGTGAGCGCTGAGGAACCCCCGATCAGACCTGTCAGAGGAGGGACGATGCCGCACATAGGCAGTGGCCAACTGATTACGGAGGATTTCCCTATAGTATTTGAGTTTGTTTTCCCCTCTCAATAGCTGGGAAAAGGCTCCCATTTTGGACCGGTAGCGAGGGTCCATGGGTGGAGAACCAGAAGTCTTTCCCTCTGCCGGATGCTGATATTCGGCTGTCACTACCCAGGAAAATCAGCATGCTGCGGGCCATCTGCACAAGGGACTCCGAGGGGCTCCCTGCCTCCATTTCCACTGTATACTGCCACGGTGCTTGGGGGTCATCTGCCTCATCTTCCTCATCTCCATCCACCCCCTCAGCTGCTCCTCTCCTCCTTTGTCACCTGGTAGAAAATCCACTCATTTCACCAGACAATGCTTCTGCTCTAAGTCCTCCCTTCCTCCTCCATTTCAGTCCCCACCGGACTCATGTGGCCACGAGATGTAGTCGCCACGTCTCCAGTCCCCTGCCCAGACAGATTTTTCAGCATCTGTTCCAGGACATGAAGCAGTGGAATGACGTTATTCACCCCGTAGTCTGGCGACTGACAAATAACGTCGCCTCCTCGAATGGCCTAAACCAACGGCAGTTGTCACGAATTTGCTGCCAATGGCTGACATCAAAGTTACACAGGGGAGTACTTCTGTCTGCCTGGATCATCAAAAAATCGTTAATGGCCTTTCTCTGTTCATACAGTCGGTCCAACATGTGCAGGCTGGAATTCCGGCGGGTGGAAACATCGCATATCAGAGCGTGTGGGGGGAGGCCGTTCTCCCGTGCAACTCGAGTAGGGTTTTCCCTGGCTTTGTACGAATGGATAAAGTGCATGCACAGTTTCCGGGCCCATTTTCAGAATGTTCTGAAGATGGTGGAAGACCAGGAACCTTTTCACAACCAGATTGAACACGTGCGCCCTGCATGGCGCATGGACCATCAACTCCTCGGTGCAGCGCGGAACACCATGTTCCTCCATTGTCCGTCACCATGGTTCGATTTGCAGTTGGTGCGGAAAAAGCCACACATCGATTTCTTGCTTCATGACGCGGAGCAGTTCCTCACCTGTGTGACTTCGTTCGCCGAGGCAAGCCAGGTGTAGAACTGCGTGACACCGCTGTGCCCTACACATGTGGTATGATGGAGCAGTACTTGTGGAGGCTGAGATGGTGGTGGTGGTGGAGGAGGAGGAGGCGGACATTGGAGCAGGTGCAGCAGTTTGACAACATGGAGGAGAAAGCGGCGTCTCCTGTCCAAGTTGTTGGTGTGCCTGGGCTGGAAGCACATTCACCCAGTGGGCCGTAAAGGACATGTACTGGCCCTGACCGTAGTTACAGCTCCAGACGTCCGCGCTGCCATGCACCTTGGAACAAACCGATAAGCTCAAGGATGACCCACCTTTTGGTTTTTACATATTTATGAAGTGCTGGTACTGCCTTTTTTAAAAGAAATTACGGCTTGGAACTCTCCATCTCGGCTCGGCACAAGCCATTGTTCTCTGAACGGTGCAGGTCCACCATTTTGGGGGGGGAGGGACTGCAGTACCAACAACTTGGACAGGGCACGGTCAGCTGCTGCACCTTAGGATGGTTGGACGCATACTGTTGTTCTTTTCAATCGCCTCGCTGAACGACTGCTGGCGCCATTTAGTTTGCGAGGAGCAGGAGCATCTGGACCCGGGGGATGATGTCAAAGAGAAAAGGGTCCCTTCTGCAGATGTGGTGGACCTTGATGGCTGCAATGGCATGGTGCCACTGGGCGCGCTGTGCTGCTGTTGCGCGGCGGCAGGAGGACCACCACATCTGAGCCACGTTTCTCCCAGGCCACCGGATGGGGATGCTGCATGTGTTGACGCAGGGCCGTGGTGCCAGTTAGCTCCCTGGCCACACTTCCTTTCTGCCACAGATTCTACATATACCCATATTTGGCTCCTCCGGTGTCTTAGCAAAGAACTGCCACACCGCCGAGTATCGGATTTTACCGCCAACGCTCCGCACTGAGTTTACTACTGCCGCCGCTGCCTCGCTGAGCCCTGTGCTGCTACTTTCTTGGACCTGCGAAGCGGGTTTTTTACCCCGTGGCCGCTTGGGCTCCCGGCCTCACACTGCTGCTATCCTGTGGACTCACGGCCACACGACCCACTTGCTGGCTGCGCCCCTGCCCGACGCGCAAGCTGACGCCCTCTTCTCCTGACGATGATGAAGCCTTTGCCTCAATCGGCTCCCAAGTTTTGGTCGGCTACATCATCATCTATTTGTGTTTCATCGTCACTGCCCGTCCTCATTTCCCGGTCTTGGTATGCCGAGGCTGACCCTCACAACATGACCTCCCCTGCCACTCTCCACATCTATACTTTGCCGCCCACTGCAAGAAGCAGGGGATAATTTGGGCCCCATTTCTTCGCTGCCAAAGCAGCTGCTGACTGCCCTCCTCAAATTGTTCATCCTCGCTATTATAGTGGCGCTGAGCCCCGACCACTAGTAGATCTCTGGTGAGGGAACCGGATGGCACAGAGGCGGGCTGAGGACAGGTGAGGGCCGCTGACCCGCTCTCGGGCCATGCCAATAAAGGTTGTGTCTGAGGTTCCCACCGACTCTTGGGTGGGGTTGTCAGATGTCATCTGGGAGGAAGAGGATGACCCAGTCAACCAATCAAGGGAAACCCCTTGGGGTTTCTGAACAACACACGGCCCCTAGATGACAGCGGCAGTTGTGGCCTCACCGAGTGACCCCTGCTGCGACGTCCCTTGCTGTGCTGCGACCTGGGCCTGTTCCAGGAATGTTTGTGCCACTGCCACTCGCAGTTGCAGAGCCTGCCCCCTCTCTGTCTGACATACTGTTTGTTTCTAAAATGTACAGGACCACTTTTTTGATGATGATATCTGTATATGATAAATATACACCCCGTTTTTGACTCCAAATGAACCCAGTAACAAGCTTGGGTAACCCTTTGGGTATAAATTGCGCTCACAAATGGCCAGGAAAAATTTATTGAAAGTGTCGTTTAAAAACACTGTGTTTTTTTACTAAATGTAAAAGCACAAAACAGGCTTAATTAACCTTCGGAATGAATTAGGCTACAGGAAAAATGTTTTATTATTTTGGTGTTGAAAAAGACGGTTTATTTTTGTCAGAACCCAGCAAAAAAAACGCTTAATTAACCCCTGGATGTAAATTTGCGCCAAAGAATTGAGCCCACAAACTAGTAGCTTTGTAGCTTGTTACAATTTCGTGTTTTCTACGCCACACAACATGTGATACAGTTGTAAATAACCATTTCTTGTGAATTAGGCTACAGGAAAAATTTATATATTTTGGCGTTGAAAAAGACGGTTTCTTGGGGTCAGCACACCAGCAAAACAACGCTTAATTAACCCATGGATGTAAATTGCGCCAAACAATTGAGCCGCACAAACTAGTAGCTTTGTAGCGTGTTACATTTCGTGTTTTTTACGCCAACAACAATGATTTCAGTTGTAATTAACCTTTACTTGTGAATTAGGCTACAGAAAAAAATTATTATTTTGGGGTTGATTTAAAAACGGTTCTTGGGGTCAGCACACCAGCAAATAACGCTTAATTAAACCCCGGCTGTAAATTGCGCCAAACAATTGAGCCGCACAAACTAGTAGCTTTGTAGCGTGTTACAAATGCGGGTTTTCTACGCCACACAACAAGAGATAAAAATTGTAATTAACCTTTGCTTTTGAATTAGGCTACAGGAAAAAATTTAGATATTTTGGCGTTGAAAAAGACGGTTTCTTGGGGTCAGCACACCAGCAAAACGCTTAATTAACCCCTGGATGTAAATTGCTCAATACAATTGAGCAGCCAAAAAATGAAGTGGTTTTTGTATTTTTAAAAACGCTGTTTCTTTAAATGATACAACAGGAAAATGGCTTAGATCCACTTGGATATTGAATGTATATGCAGCTGCGTGGACACACATCAATTTCAGATCCAATACCCAAAAAAATTAGAAATAGAACATTAAGAGAAAAGTCTCTGAGACAAGCTGGACACCCACAGATCTCGCTATATAAAAATCAATTCTTCAGTAAGAGCTATCAGCCGTGGCAGCACCTTCCTGATGAGCACCGGAGAGGAGTGTGAGCTCCCAGCGTTTGTGCCCGGACTTATATAGTGCGGTGACGTCACCCGAATCCGCCGGTCTCTGATTGACTTCACCTCTGCACATGTCATGCAGGCTATGCCCTTCTTCCTCCCAGAGTGCTTTGTCCCATGTAACGCCATGTGCTCGCAGCCATTTTATCAATCAAAAGCACACTTCGTTCCCGTAAATCACCCCAAACTTCGACTTCGTTCCGAACCGAAGTTTTCCTGAAATTCT
Organism: Phyllomedusa bahiana; assembly: GCA_025379985.1. Lineage (NCBI taxonomy): Eukaryota > Metazoa > Chordata > Amphibia > Anura > Hylidae > Phyllomedusa > Phyllomedusa bahiana. Next base: position 52,964 of record JAODAL010022169.1, on the reverse strand, counting down.
AAACGAATTCCACTTCGTTAGAATCGATTCGCCCATCTCTAATTATAGGGATTGGGCACTGAAGTCATATGATGCTATCCTTATTAGATGATAGGGATTGGCCACTGAAGTCATATGATGCTATACTTATTAGATGATAGGGATTGGCCACTGAAGTCATATGATGCTATCCTTATTAGATGATAGGAATTGGCCACTGAAGTCATATGATGCTATACTTACTAGATTATAGGGATTGGCCACTGAAGTCATATGATGCTATACTTATTAGATGATAGGGATTGGCCACTGAAGTCATATGATGCTATCCTTATTAGATGATAGGGATTGGCCACTGAAGTCATATGATGCTATCCTTATTAGATGATAGGGATTTGCCATTGAATTCATTTGGATGGTAGAGTTTGGCCACTGCAGTCATATAATATCATCATTATTGATAATGGGGATTGATAACTGTAGTCATGTGAAATCATTATTATGGATGATAGAGATTAGCCATTGAAATCTTATGATGTCATCATTATGGATTTTGGGGATTGTCCACTGAAGTCATATGATGTCATCAAGGTGGATGATATCATTATGCACTATACACGATGTGAATAATTGGTAAGGAAAGTAAGTTAAAATGTTAATTATTTTTCTATTTTCGGAAAAAAACTCCTGCTTTATTTTTGGGTAGAGTGGCCCTTTAACAATGTATAGGAGAAATGTCAGGCTGCTCTGTGGCAGAAGCACCACCTTAGATTGATGCCATATAGTCCTATGTAATATTTTTCAGCAGTGAACGTGGGGGCCATTCATCTCCCTTCATTTCATTTTACCAATCCATTCAGTTGATTTCCTCCTACGGGAAAATTGTGCATCGAGCCAATTGAAAACAAAATCACAGCTTGTCCCGCGTTCACCAAAATAGAACAGGCGCTTGTCTGAACGAAGCTCACGGGAGCTCGTAAGGTCTCTTTTATTCCAGTAATGACATAAAGACAGCAGAAGCATTGCTAATTCCCAGGCTGCCTCTAATAGCGGGTGTTAGCTCGTTTTCAATCATCATTATAAGAAAATGCCTACCTATTACATGAGCGGAGAACATAGTGTGAGACCTGGTGACATTTACATGACTATGAAGGTAAAAGTTGCAGCAGACTTTATGAAAGTTATTAATATTCACAAGAGTAACTGTAAGTATAGCAGAGCTGAGTTTGCCATGTGGTAGAATGCATCATTACATCATTAACACTTCAACATTTTTAGACTATTGTTGGCTTAAAATTGTGTTAAATTTGCGTTGATGCAGGTGGGTTTTAACTGACTTTTTATTGATATTCACCAAAAACTTGACTGTAACTATAACCCTCACCCTATATTGGTGTAAGTTTTTTTTTTTTTTTAACTTCCCCATTCCCCTGCATTTCTTTGATGTCCCTTAAACCCAGGGCGTAATGAAGCTCCTGGGCCCAAGCGAAAGTGAAATTGGGGCCCCCCAGCTACCATGTTTATTTAAAATATAGTGTTTTCCCTATGTGGCAGGAGAGCTTTTGGCCCCTCGGGTGAGGGCCCCTTTTTAGCGATGCCCTGCCCCCCCTATAGCCGTCCCTGTTTCCCAAACCCCAACCCCTGAAAAGTTACCCATGTGCTGTTGGACAGGGATTGAAGATGGACAGAAGTGACAGTGGAGTGACAGTGCTGCAAGATTTGAAGTGCCAGGAAACAGGTAAGTTCAAAGGAACCTGTACTTTGAACTGTATCTGAAAGGGTGTTATAGGAAGGAGTGAGCAAATTGAATATGTTATGTAGGAAAATTAAAAAAACTTGTATTTTTTTAATTTTAAAAGCCCATTATTCTAATTTAAAAGGTCCATAGGGGTCTTACAGTGATGACAGCCTTCCCTTATTGAGCATGATACAGAAAAGGTTTTTTTAATTGTGATAAGACCTCCCATGGGGTTGTAAACCCGATAAGCAATAAAGTAAATGAACAACATACAAGTTTTGTTGAAACTTTTTCCCCCAAAGCATATCACTCTGGAAAAAATTTAAAAGACCCCAGCAAAAAATTTTAGTTTCTTGATTTTTCCTTCAATGGTAAATTTTGGAAAAAATGTACATGTTTTTTTATTTTATAAATACGAAAAATGTTAAATTCAAAAAAAATTTTGTTTAAAATTTTTTTGCAGTAAAAGAGAAACTTCAAATAATAAAAAAGAAGCGCAGAGCTGTCAGACCTCAAATAATGCATAGAAAACAAGTTTAATTTTTTTAGAAAAATAAGACTAAATTTTTTTAAATCAAGTTCAGAAAAAATATTTGGGGGAATATTGGGCCCTTTCCCAGATTATTTTCCCTCCATTTTGCCCAAAATTGAGGGATTGTGAAGACCACAGCATTGTTTTTTTTATTTTTCCCTTCATTAAAAAAAGTTTTGGTAGGTGATCATAATCAGAAGCAAAATTAAAAGTAGAATGAGGGGATTTGGGTTTTGGAATTAAAAGACACTGGAATGGAAGGGGGCTGAGAGGTAGAGAGGTGTTTTTTTATAAAATGTGCAGTGGCCCTCTTAATTTTTTTCCGAGATGTAAAATTTTTAAAAAAAGCAAAAAAAATGTATTAAAGTCACTATAGTGCGTGTATTGGAGCTTTGGGCACGGGAAATGGTGGGGGTTTTCGCTTTTTGGCTTTTCCAAAAACCTTAGTTCTTTGTTAAACTTTTAATACATTTTGCTGTTTTTAAATATATTGGAAAAAGTGCTCCCCAAGGACTTTCATATTTTAAATAATTTAAAAATTTTTTTAAAGGCCGAAAAAAAAAGGACGCCCTTTCCAATTCAGCTTTTGTGCAAAGGTGTTTTTTCCAGAGGAAGGAAAAAAACTCAATGAGGTAGAACCCCCAATTGTCCTCTTTTAGGGAAAAAACCCTTTCCCGACTCCAATCTGGCAATGGGGAAAAATCCTGGAAAAATGCCCCCTTCCAGAACCCTAGCACTATAATTTTTTTTATTACCTCCAGAAATGACTAAACCATTTTGGGAACGCCATTTGAATTCCCCTTGACAAGCCCCTTGGCAGGGAAAATTTCCATAGCCCAAAATTGCTCTTACAGCAAAGAATCCCTTTCTATTTTTTAATGTAAAACTTTCGTTTCAAGACGTAGGGGACCCCCTTTTTCTAGATACACCCCGGGAAATAAAAAAAATCTTGGGGGGAAATCCCTATTTTTACCTTTTATGTTTTTAAACATATTTATTATGCCCCCCCCAAAAGCCGTCTTTTTCTAAAAAATAAAAATTTTTTGCTAATTTTTCTGGGTATGTAGCCCCCCCCCAGTTTTTAAATTTTTTTGTTGCCCCCCTTTGTATTTTGTTCAACTCTAAAAATGTCTTTCCTGTGAAAGGGTTCCCAAAAAAATGTACAAAAATTAAATTTTGGGGTTTTAAAACCCGTAAATTGTATAATGGGGAAAAAAATTTCTTATCATGTGAAAATTAAACCCCCTTTTAAAATGCACCCCAATCCTTTTTGGTTGGCAGCTCCCGGTCTGTAAAACTGGCTGCTACTTTTTAAATTTTAAATGTCCACCGGTTCCCAAGCCTTTCCATGTCACTTTTTAAAAAAAACCCAGTTTTTTTCCCCTTTAAACATGTAATTTTTTAAATGGATTTCTTTCCCCATGTGCAAAACCCTTGCTTTTAAATCATTTTTAAAACCAATCTCTGCCATTTCCCCCCCTGCCAGGCCCCCCAAAATTAACCCCAGACCCCTTTGTAATAAACATTTCCTCAAATTGGGTTTTGATTATTTTACAGACTTTGAAACGTTGAAAAGATTTTTTATTCTATGGAAAATAATGTGTAAGATCGTTAATAAAATGTTGAAGAGGATGGGGCCCCAAAAAGCCCCTTTGGGGGTCCCCCACAGAAACAGCGACCCAATTTGAAAGAAACCTTTAAATTTAAACTCCCCTTTGTTTTCTATCAAGGACCCCATTTTATTACCCAAACTTGCACACATTTTCCCCCAGTCCAAGCATTTCATTTTATTTTCCCAACCTTTTTTTGGGGACCGAATCAAATGTTTTAAAAAAATTTAGATTTTTTATGACACCCAGTCCCCTCCCCCCCCGACCCAGTTAGCACTAAATTTCCTCATAGAAGGATGAAAATTAGTCTGACGGGCCCGACCCCTTCATAAAAAAAAGTTGGAACGGCGTTATACATTTATTTCAGTGAGAACCCCAGGATGGAAATTTTGAAAAACCCTTTCAAACTTTTTTTTCCCTTTACAAAAGGTTTTTAAGTTTCCCGGCCCCTATTTTTCCCGGGAAACATTTTTTGCCCCCTTTTTTGAATTTTGGGCCCCACATTTGCTATGCCCCAAACCCTTTTGGGACATCCCCCTTATTAGACAGTAAAAAATTAAATTAAAAAAGGGGGGCCCCTATCAAATACATCACTTAATCCTTAGGACACGTGGGTGTATCCCAATCTGGACCGGGGATTTGTTTTTTTTAAAATCTTCTTAAGGCGGAGGCACTTCTTTTTGGGGTTTAAGACAAAAACCTTTTAATTTGGGGAGTTTACCTACCCCCTTGTTCCCCCAGGAACTACCCTCCTCTGAAAATTACAGTGGGGGAAAAAGTTTTTTAATGGGTTTTGGGCTTTTTTTTTCATCCCCCTCAACTGTCTCCCCCTCATATTTTTAAAAAGGGGGCCCAAAACATTTTTGTTTTAATCTTTTTATTTTTTTATATAGTTAAAAAATTTTTTGGGGGTTAGTTTTATTTTCTAGGGCGATACTTTTTTCCCGTCTCCGCTTTGTTTCCCTTTATCTTTATTTTCCCAAAAACTTTTTTTTTTTCCCTATACTTCTTATTCCCTCTTAAACTGCCCTCCTGTTTTAGTTTTGAAACGCTTTTTTTTTGTTTTTTTTTTGGGCCTTTTTTTCTTCCCTTTTGTTTCCACTTTGGGGTTTTTTCCCCCAATTTCTAATTATTTTATTACCAAAAGGGAAAGTCCCTCTCCCAGGGGCCCCTGGGAATGTTTTTAAAAAATATCCTTTTTACAATTAGTTCTCCCATATTTAAACACATTGTCCAGCCCAATACTTTTTGGGGCCCTCCCAAAGCAGAATAAAATTACCCTTTCCTAAAATTCAGTTTTTTTGGGTGGTCCTTGAAAAAAATTAATTAAAGGGAAAAAAAAACGGAAAATTTATTTATTATGGACTCCCCCTAGGGGGCCCTCAACCTAAAACCTTTGTTACCTGTCAGGTCTATTAGTCATATTAAATTAAAAAGGGGCCCTTTTTCTCTTGTCGGTTTTCCCCTTTGGAAAGGTAATTATCTTGTTTTTGAAAAAAAACCTGTTTCCTTTTGGAGAGCTCAGGTTTCAGTTTCCCCAATTTGATGTCTGGAATTTAAAATTTTCCCCCATAATAAAAACCCTCATTCGATTAGTAATTTTTTTCCTTGGAGTAAAATTTTTAAAGGGTTCTTTTTAAAACTTGGGGGCCAAAGAGACCCCATTAGAAATTATATTTTTAAATTGTTCCCCCCAATTTTATTTCCCCATAATGTTTCCCACAGGGGTTTAAATTTACCTGTCCCTTATATTTCCCCAGTTTTTGGCTTCAGACAGGATTTTACCTTTAGAGAAAGACACCCCCCCCCTTTCCCGGGTTTTTAATTTTTTTTTCCTTTTTCTAAATAACTTTTAATCCTTTAAGTTAAACCCCCAGTCTTTGCTCTGCCCCACCATGTTTTTGGGTTACCCCACAAAGTAATTTTTCTTCAGTTTTTTAAAAATTCAAGTTCTTTTAAATTTGTTGGTCGACCCCGGGAAATTGGCACCCTGAAATTTTAGGATTTTTATTTTTTTTCCCTTTCCCCCGATTTTTTTTAAACTATTGTACCCCCCTCCCCCCATCCCCCCCCGTTTAATTAAAAAATTCCCAGTTTCTTTATTTCACTATTTGCTTTGGCCCCTTTGTAGTTACCCCCCCCCCCCCAGTCTCTAATTTAAAAAATTCCCCCAAATTTCCTTTCCTTTTTTCCCCCCAAAATAAAGCTGCACCCCCCCCCATTTAGGGACCCCTTTCCCCTTCATAGATTTCGTAGCCAAGACAAAAATAGCCCGTTCCCCAAAAACCCCAAACCCCTCTTTCCAAAATTTTTTTGACCACTTATTCACCTCTCAATTTCCCCCTCTGCCCTCTCGGGTGGGGGCCCGGGGGAACAGGTTTAATTTTTTCTGAAAAAAATTTATTGGAGGTCCGGGTTTGAGCTTTTGGCCTAAGCCCTGAAATTTTTTTAAAAGGACACTCCACCCAAACCTCTAACTTTGCCCCCTTGGGGGCCAATGTGGACAATGACACTGGATTTAACCCCCACCCATCCTGTAAACCCCGACCCAGCGAAAATGTCAAAAGGGGGGCCCCAGGTAAAAAAACCCCTGTTGACGATCCCGGGGCCCTTTAGGGGAAAGATTGCAATGTCTGTGCCCCTAATTATGGAGTTAGTTGTTTGCAAGTCATATTATGTTTTAGAAAAAAAATAAAACCAATATTTATAAAGGTTTTTTAAATTTGTTTAAAATTCCCTGTTACTTTTAAAGCCCGGATTAAAGAAAAAAATCAAGGGTAGTAAAAAAGTATAAAAAAAAAATTTTTTAAACCCGGACGGGACATTTTTTTGTGAAAAATTTATTAAAGGGGTTTTTTTCGTTAGAAAACCTATTTTTCTTAACTGAAAGGGGGGAAATTAAAAAGGGTTAATATAATGGGGGATGTGCCCAAAGGAACCCTCATTTTCTTGATCGGCAAGCGTGGTTACAAAGAGGTTTTTAGCTTGGGGGGACCGTCCGGGCCCTAAAATTACACTTTCCTGACATTGTTTAAAATTTAGAAATAAAAAAAAAAAGGGGGGTGAAACCCCCCGGTGCAGTAAAAAAAAAAGAGAAGTGCCCCATGAAAAAAGGGAAGTACACTAACCTTTGGTGGTTGAGCTATAGTAAGAGGCACAACACCTCTAGCGTTTAGTTCAATGTGAACCTGTTCATCAGCAGCCAGCAGCAAGCACCAAACCAACACAGAAAGGCTCGGAGGAAGGGTAGCTGAGTAAAGCCAAACAAGGCCATGGCGCTGGCTCCACAGCAGGGAGTTAAATTATTGTGCATTAAAAGCACTTAAAAACATTACAGGGCTCTACGCGTTTCACGCTAGTACCAGCGCTTCATCAGGAACAGAAAGTTGTCTTGCTTTTTTTCTTGGTTTTACACTTATGAGCTAATTTAACTCCCTGCTGTGGAGCCAGCCCCGTGGCCTTGTTTTGTTTTACTCAGCTACCATTGATTTGAATAGATTCTGTGCAATACCTTATTTCTCCTGCGCTGGTGCTGTAGGCAAGCTGAACTCTTAAGGAGACATGTATGATCGGGTTTTTCACCCTTTTCTGGCGTCAAATGCGCCAAAGTGAGCGGCTACGATGTCTAATGCACCTAATGAATGTGTCAGGAGCATTGTTCGCAAGACTTGACACTTTTTAATGCGCCTAACATGAAGGGGTGTAATATTAGACACATGTATGAATTTGGTTCGGCAAAACTAGGCACATTACTGCTCGGACAGGCAGACCTATTTCAATGTGGTGCCTGAGCCTTAGGAGTCGAAGTAGAGCTAGATTTGCTGTTAGTGGAAGAAATGTCCAATATTTCTCAACTTACCCCAGTGTAAATAATAAAAAGTAATTTCTTGATAATTATCAAACACATAAATTAAATTATTTAAATGTAAATTAAAAAATTATCATATAAAATTAATAAAAAAATATATAATATCCCAAAAATATAAAAATATCCTCCTATAACATGCATTAAATTTTAATAGAAACTAAAACTAAATTTTACATTAAATAACCCACGATTTTTAGTTCAATTTAAAATTATTTTTTGCTGCTCCCACCCATTATTCTACATACAGCAAGAGCCAGCACACACAAGTGTTGCTGGGATCTGTGGTCACCAGCAAGATCAGTACCCTAGTTTCTATTTACTGACATGCTATTCTAATGACTTTTCTCTTATTTTCAGCCTATCTATAGCCTTTATACATGTTTGGTGTATTACTTATTTGCCTAAGTTCCTTAATGCGTCTAACACACTTTCAAGGTGCAATAAACTTTAGACACCATTTATGAACGCACAAAAAACACTTTCATACATTCAGGCGCATTATTCTGATAATATAGATGAGAAAATGCACTTTGATGCACCTAGTTCCATACATGTCTCCCTTACTGCTAGATCTCTATACAGATTATAACTGATTTCTGGGGGTCCAAGTGATCAACTTGTCAGGGGACTACCAGATCTAAGCAATAGATAGGAATTGCTCATAGTGGAGAAACCCTTTAAATATCCACCTCAAGATCATCTAATTAGAAAATGTCTTAGACTTCTTTACTTAAATTCAGCAGTTTTTGGCTCTCTTTCTGGGAAAGCTGGGTGAGAATCAGCTACCATAGTAGATAACAGAGCTGGGACAGACACATTGCTTATGCAGAATATGTCGCTCAACCGGGTCCTTGAGCAATATAATTTGATAATAATCAGTCAGAATTGCTGCAATCTCCGCCTCCGGTAAAAGAGTCTATTGGTATTCACAACATTGATATGAAGGGGTTGAAGATGATCTCAGAGTAGACAAACTTCATAGAGTCCGGGAGTCTTCCGGAGGAATAGTCACAGATTATAGAAGGAAATTATTGCTGGCTCATTTATTGTTCTGGTAAGAGAGAATAGCACCGAGATGAAAATAAGCACGAGCTCCCTCAATGCAAAGCACGAAAAGAGGGAAGAGAAAATTTCTCAGTGTGAACTGTCAAAACTCAATGTATTTGATAGACAAGGATGGGCGGAGATTTCCAGTCTTGCTTTCTTGACACCATTTTGATGCACTATAATCAGAACAAGTATCTGTCATACAACTACGGGGGAAGGAGAAAAAAGACAGATAATAAGGTAAAATCATCTGCAGGCAAGAAAACACACTTAGCTTGCTTGTATTTTAATTGTTTAAATGGCATCACTTACAGTTCCTGAGTGATGTCCAGAATTATACTTCAGAGCTGCACTCATAGTTCTGATGGTTGTCAATGGACACAGTCAACAGTCTTGCCAGACATACTGCTAACAGTTCAGCTGATCCTCTATTGTAATTGAGACCAAATGTTTTTTTTCCTTCACCAGTAGTGTTTGAGTGTATTAAACAGTAAAAAGTTCTAGTTCGATTAGAATCTCAAACTTTTGTGAGTTTTCGGTTCTAATATCTATTTGAACTCGACTTCGAACCCCATTAAAGTCTATGGGAGAACAGGTTCTGGTTAATTTTTATACCTATACAGGTGAGGAAAAACTGAAATTACCATCAATAACAGTAAGTTGGATACATGGAACAACTTAGTGAAGGAAATTTGTCTCTAAGAGTCACAGAAAAAAATTGAAAGGCTAAAATACTTCATTCCTTTCAATGGCTAACTGAAAAGATGAGGACAGCTTGCAAGCAGGGGCGTAGCTATAGTGAATGTGCAGCAGCATCAGCCTCTATGGGGCCCTAAATCCTGGAGGGGGGCCTAAAAGTCCCTTTGACAACATCGGAGAATTTGGAGGACGGTGTGTTATACAATTACGGAATCCCCAAAATCAGCAGAAACGGAACTCTTGTTGCACTGAGGTATGATTTAGCCAAATCCAAGCACTCTGTATAATATATAATCCATGTATACAGAGAAGTTAGGCCGTTATTTGAGCCTGGTAAATGTCATCCAAATAATCAGCTTCTGGTGTGGGAAGATGCAGCCACAATAACAACTCCCTAACTATAGATGTCTACTAGAGGAAATGCAATCTCACTAAGAGAGTCTGTACATACAGAGAGTGAGCTGAAAATGAGCGTCACAAGGCAAATACAGTGAAATATATATAACATGACCATGTAATTTTAGCAGCCAATGAGAGCCCTACACCTCAGTGATGAAGTTTTTGACACTTCTCTGTGCTCTGCACTGATTGGATGGCCGGCAAAAGTGCAGAAAGCCTCTGAAAACGAAACCTGATAGTGGCGTATGTCAACTAGAACTTTTACTCGAATGATCAGTAACAAATGGTCAGTTCGGTTCTAAAAATGTCGACGAATCTACTAGAACTTAACTTTCTAGAACATTCGATCCAACACTATTTACCAGTGCTTGAAGTAAAACCTGCACTTTGCAAAATGCAAATCTCCACAACTGCTTCTGTGCTGACTGTTGCAAAATGTTGTCCCGTCAATTTGTCAGAAATGTGAAAAGCCTGTCGTAATGATGACTAAGGGTCACCTTCACAACCATTTTATAAATAAAGTTTTGAGCAACATAATGAAAAAATAAAGCAACTTGCAATAGGTTCTTGACTGTAAAAGTCCTGTTGTCTCTTATCTACAGTCTTTTTTACAGACCAATGAACCTGCATGTTGACAGACAGTAAACAGTCTAATCCTACACTATATACTGGACACACAAGTGCAGATAACACATGACCTGAGTTTAATTTCCGGAATGTCATGTTTTTCATAACTTATTAGCTACATAAAAAAATAAAGCCTTCTAAGCGCTCTCAGATACCCATGATTAGTACTATTGTCAAGCCTTTTTTCCTTTAAGGGTTAGCATCATGTGCGGCCACACCTAGGGCAACATATACAGTCATATGAAAAAGTTTGGGCACCCCTATTAATCTAAATCATTTTTAGTTCTAAATATTTGGGTGTTTGCAGCAGCCATTTCAATTTGATATATCTAATAACTAATATTGCACATTTTGTGTAGTACAATAAACCTCATTTTCAATCCGAAATATTACTGTCATCATTATTAGATATATCAAATTGAAATGGCTTGTTGCAAACACCCAAATATTTAGAACTAAAAATGATAAGATTAACCCCTTACCGACAATTGCCGTACTCATACGGCACAGTCGGGTAGGGGTTCCCGCAAATTGCCTGTATGAGTACTCACGGCGATCTTGCGCGCTCACAGCGAGCGCCAAGATCGCGGCATAGTGAACCAGCGGTATATTACCCGCTGGCATCATGCCGCATCCCCCACGGCTGGAGTGGCACCTGCTGCCCGCCGATCTCGCGCAGTAAATGGCGCTGAGCGCCGTTACTGGAGTCTCCTACCAGACAGCCCGGGACGCTGAATGACAGCATCCGGTTGTCTGTGGACGTCATGATGCCCCACCAAAATGCATTGTGGGGCAGCGTGTACAGACAGTTGCCATGGAGACCCAGGATACAGCTATAAACTGTATGCTGAGCTCCTATTGACATGAATGATTCTGACGATCGTTCATGGCAATTCCCCCTGGGGAAAGTGTAAAAGTATGAAAAAGTTAAAAAAAAGTGAAAAAAGTAAAACACAAACACAAAAAATAAAATAAAAACACTACATCGCCCTTTTCCGCCTTTACAAGCGCAATTGCCCGAAAAAAGATCAAAAATAAATAAAGTACCCATATTGGTATCGCGCGTGCGTAGCGACCCACCCTATAAATCTGCATGATAATTAACCCGTACGGTGAACGCCATAAAAAAAACACCCAAAAAACAGTCAGCAGAATAGCGATTTTTGTTCATCCCGCAGCACATAAAATGGAGAAAAAAGTAATCAAAAACCTCATATCAACATCAAAGTGATCCCAAATTACAACGTCCAGTTCATCCACAAAAAAAAAGTACAACACAGCTCTGTATACGGAAAAATTAAAAAGTCTGGCTATTAGAAGATAGCGATCATAAATTTTGTTTTACCCAATAAAAACACTTTTTTTCAAAAAAAAGGCTTTCAAATAAAAATAACTCCATAAATTTTGGTTATCACCGAATCTCTCAACCCACAGAGTAAAACTAACTTGTCACGATGATATACCGCACGGTGAACGCTATTAAAAATAAAAATAAAAAACACTGCTAGGATTGCCAGTATTTTTCCTTTCCCCTACCTTCCAAAAAACAGATTTTAAAAAAGCGATCATAAAGTCTTGTCCCCTCCAAAAATATTACGCAATAAAAACGTACAACTCATCCCGCAAAAAAAAAGTCCCTATACAGCTCCATAAACCAGAAAAAAAAAAAAAGTTATGGCTCTCAGACTGCTAGTGATTGCAAAAACTTGTTTTTCCTTTTTCAAATAAATGTGTTTTTATTGTGTAAAAGCAGTAAAACATTAACAAATATACAAATGTGGTATACGCAGTAATCGACAAACCTGCTGAGTAAAACCTAGCATGTCATTTATACCGCACAGAGGACCGCGTAAAAATAAAAATAAAAAACACTACCGGATTGCTGTTTATTGTACAAAATGCCTTCACAAAAACCTTAAATAAAAAGTGATCAAAGGCTCATATTGCCCCAGTAAGGTATCAATAAAAACATCAACTCATCCGTAAAAAACTAGCCCAACAAGCAGCTCCAATGCAAAAAATTAAGCAAAGCAATGTCTGTCAGAATACGAACAACTTAAAAACCAACTTTTTATAAAAAATCGCTTCTATTGTGTAAAGTAATAAAACATAAAAAACTATAAAAAATTATATCATTGTAAATTAGTACCGACCCCCATAGTACAGTTTATCCGTCATTTATCCTGTATGGCGAAATAACTGTAAAAATGAAGCCCAAAAACATGGCGGAACTGCTTTCCCCCCTCCATTTCCAATGGCCCAATGCTAAAAAAAAAAACTACGGAACACCTGTGTGCCCAAAAGCAAAATACACCCTAGGTAGATCCCGGAGGCGTTGAATCCAAAAGGAGTCAACTTCCTGGAAGGTTTCACCTGTTTTAGTACTGAGGGCTTTGGATATGCTACATTGGCCCCCACCAATATCGTGCGCCAAAAGCCTAATAGCACTCCCTCCCATTGTACCCCCTGCCATAGCGCCAAAAAACAGCAGTTACAACCCACATGTATGAGTACTGCCGAACTTGAAAGAAATTAGCGTAACACAATTTGGGCTTTTTTTCCAAGAATTCCTTGTAAAAAATTAAACAAATATCAGCTAAAATTGCAGATTATAGGAAAAAATATTTTTATTTTTATTTCCGAGCCGAACGCTAAAAAAATTTTGAAACGCCTGTGGGTAAGATTACTCCCTACACCTCTGATATATTCCGTAGGGTGTAGTTTTCCAATAAGGGGTCGTTTTAGGGTATTTATTACGTTTTGGAACTTAGGTGTCCCGCAAACTAAAATGGCCCCTAAATAAAATGTAATGAAAATGAGGCCCCAGAGTCCAGTATGTCTCCTCCTAATCGGGGCTTGTGGTTTGAGCCAAATAATCACTAGTGCCACATATGGATATCTCTGAAAGGCGGCAAAACTGGGGAATCAATATTAATTTGCATTTCCCTGATCACATTTACCATAATCTTGTCAATAATGCATAAATATTGTGAAAATCTGCAAAAAAAGTGAAATTTTGAAATCTCACTTCCACTTTGCTTTTAATTTCTGTGAAACAACCCCCCTTTTTTTAAATGGGTTAATAAACTTTCTAAATGCTTTTTTGAATACTTTAGAGGGGTTGTAGTTTTTTTAGATGAGGTCATTTATGGGGGTATCTAACATACAGGTCAATCAAAGTTCACGTTAGGAACTGGACTGTTCCCCTAAAAAATATGTATATTGCAATTTCTATTGAAAATTTGAAAATTACTCACTAAATTTATAAGCCCCCTAATGTAGTAAAAAACAAAAAAGACATTAAAAAAATGATGCCAAACTACAGCAGACATATGGTAGATCTAGTTATAAACTATTTGAGTGGAATAACTATCTGTCTTACATGCAGAAAATTTTTGAAGTTTGAAATTGTAATTTTTCACGATTTTCACCAAAATTTGATATTTTTTCACAAATAAAAAATCATTTTGGACCAAAATTCTACTATCTTATAGCACAATGTGTCACGAGAAAATAATCTCTGAAATCACATGGATATGTTAAAGTGTCAAAAAGTTATTCTCACATAAAGTACACATGACAGAATTTTCAAAAATAGGGAGCTCTGTCAGAGAGCCAAAACTGCTCCGCGGTAAGGGTATAATAGGGGGCCCACTTTTCATATGACTGTATGTACGGGGCTGCCCCAGAAGTCTGCCATCTCTTCAGCCCTGTTCACTATATTTTTAATCAGGCGCACTCCAAAATTAGACGCCTTATAAAACGCCCGCGGCACTTTGTAATGCGCCGGAGATGGGGGTGTGCTGGAGGCGTGTCGCACTACAACTGTATATTGCTGATCAAGTGTTTTTCTTGTTTTCTACCACGTTGTAGACTCAGTAGAGATGCAACCCAGTTCTGGTCACTGCTTCTACAAACCTGCTAGATCACATTACACTTCTTTCTACTCCTGTCACTATTATCATGCAACAGAGACTTTCTGCTTGAACCAGTGTTAAGGCTGCAGTAATCACAGGACTTCATCAGCTATCAATTTATCTCTTCTAGCAGTAGTGTAGCTAAGAGGCAGGATAAGCTTGGGGGGGGCATTTTTCATATAAGGCTATGTCGCCACTGCAATGAAATAAGTTTGTATTTTCATCGGTTTTAGAATTCTAAAACTGCCAAAAATATGATTGCTCAGCCAGACCAGAAAAAGCAACCTGTAATTTACACCGGCGTATTATATAACATGTTGTATAATACGCCGCCACTTTGAGTTTTTTCGTCGTCTTTCCATATAATCAATTGTATAGCTCATGGCCAAAAAATGAGAACTGACCGTGGTTTTTCTGCAAAATGTGACAATATCTACGGTTGTGCATCGGAAAGAAAAGGTCGACTTTCGGCCGTTTTTTGTCTGATGCAGTGTAGTCCTAGCCTTAGAGCTATCTCTATTTTTGGCAGTTGTCCACCTGTTGGTGCAATATAGGTAAGGGCCTGAAACCCTTCACCCAGGCAGAGGAGGACTCAAGAGCAGCATTGGTAACATGGAGCGCCAAGCTCTAGCTATGCCACTGTCTATAGACACACTCACTGCTCACAAATCCCTACAATGAAAAGGCTTATTTTTTTGTTTAATTTAGCTCTTTCGATCTTTTCTCCCAAATACATTCTCTTTGCTCCTAGAACCCTTCCAGGACTCCAATTCTGGAGAGTGCAGATCATTAGATATAATCCATATAAATAGATATAATTCATAAGGATTCCTAGCAATTGTTACTAAATTTTACTCTCCAGACCTTTCTTCCTTAGGTACATGCAGTTGAGATATGTTTCTGAGTGCAAAGTTTAAGGGCGACATGTCCGAAAAGTGGTGTATCCATGCCAGTTTTAGGCACATTAAATCAGTGTAAAGTGCGCCTGAAAGTCCGATACTTTCTAAAGCTAATAACAAATGTAATGCGCCTCAATAGGCGCATTGCGCAACGGGAGCACACAGTGCACCATATTTAGGCGCATTACAAAATGTCGTGTCCGGCGTACAATGCGCCTAGTTTTGGTGTATGACAGGTCATTAACAACAAGAATATGGCGTCAAAAGTGGTTTGGGCGCAAAATAGACCAAAAACTGGCGTTGGCGTGTTGGGACATGTCGCCCTAAGGGTTTGACCATTTCCCTTAGCCTGTCCCTCCTGAAGGACTTAGAGTTGCTCCAGCTTCTAGCATAGTGAAGTATTGTCTTGTTTTTGTAGGCATATGACACAAAATCTTACTCCATTGAAGAAAGTCTACCAGAAATAGGAAGCTGACCTGGACTGTGATAATTGGGGTGGTCCCTCTTGTCTGTACCTAAGATGAATGAATACAGGCTAAGTTCCTGCTTAGAGTTTACTATTCTCCTTCCTGATATCACACATGGTCAGGGTGGCTGTGTCAGGCTGCCCAAAACACTTTACTGTCACTAGGAATATCTTGCATAAGTTCTGGGAATGTAGGTCCACCGGCACTACTGGCATGATATTCTCTTATGGAGTCTCCTCTGGGTGCTCTGAGAATTATGCATCTGAAAATATACTTTCTCTTTAGCAACTCTTTGAGAACCCAAAATACAAAAAGGCCAGGATTACTGTAAACCTACCTGAAACTGATCATGCCTGGGTGTTAAAATCTCCCAGGTTAATGTTCTAGAAGGTTGGCAAGCATGCTCCCTGGCCTCGCACATGACACGCCTGTATGAAAACGTCATTTACAGTTGTATAAGCTCCTATTTTTCTATAGTAAAATGTTATGATAGTCAACTGGAAACACCTATAAAGCCTTCAACAGAGGTTAAAAAAAAATAAAGTATGATTTACAGTGGGTTGCAAAAGTATTCATACCCTTTAGATCGTTCATCATTTAAACTTTACAGCCACAAACCTATATGCATTGTATTGATATTTTAATGTCCTAGAGAAACACAAAGTATTAAATATTTGTGAATGTGTCAAGGAAAAAAAAAGGCTCTTACTAAATTTTTTGAACCCAAACAAAATCCAATGTGACCAATTGCCTTTAGATATCCCCTAATTAGTAAATAGAGTACATCTGTATGTAATCTATTCTCAGTCTAACTACAGTTGTTTTGTGAAGGACTCAGAGGTTTTTTTGAGAACATTAGTAAACAAACAGCATAAAAAAAAAAAAATAAGGAACATACCAGATAGCTCCTAAATAAATTTGTGGCAAAGTGTATTGCAGGGTTAGGTTTAAAAAAAAAAACAAACAAAAAAAAAAACAAGCTCTGAACAATCCATTGTTCGCTAAATGAAAGGAGTCTGGAACAACTGCTAACCTACCAAGACATGGCCAACCACCTTAACTGACAGCCCAGACAAGGAGATCTCAAAAAAAAAACACAAAAGCAAAAAAAAAACGAAACCAAGAAAAAAAAAAAAAAAAAAAAAAAATAAAAAGAAAAAAAAAATGAAAAAACAAAAAAAAAGTAAAAAAAAAAAAGAAAAAAATATAACAACAAAAAAAAAAAAAAGAAAAAAAAAAGAAAAAAATGAATAAAAATAAAAAAAAAAAAAAAAACAAAAGAAAAAAAAAACAAAATTAAAAAAAAAAAAAAAAAAAAAGAAAAAAAAAAAAAATAAAAAAAAAAAAAAAAAAAAATAAAGAAAAAAAGAAAAAAAAAAAAAAAAAAAAAAAAATAGATAAAAAAAGAAAACGCATTAGAGAAATAGCAAAGAGGCCCAGGGTCGCTCTGGAGAAGCCGCAGAGATCCACAGCTCAGATGGGGGAATCTGTCCACAGGACAACTATTAGTTATGTACTCTACAAATCTGGCCTTTATGGATGAGTGGCCCTATGTGCTCCACCTTGGTACACAAGAGTAGTATGGGCTTCAGCAGCAGGTTATGTGGGTGGAGGTATGCGGTTCCCATCATACATTGCTAACATCTATTCCAGGCTGTTCTCATTCCCTCTATTCTCCTGGGCAAATCGCCACCTTCCTGTGCACTTCATTTTGTGTTCCCTCACTACAGAGTCTCTCACACTAGTACCAGTTACAGCCCTCAATCCTCCGATGTTTCATAGACAAATGACACACCCTCCTACAACTCATATGCTGGAACTAAGCAAGTTTAAGTCAAACTACAGGTCGTTGCCCTGAGGACCAGTAATTGGTAAGGGATTATGTAGAAAACTACTGAAAAAAATACATTTTTACATATTGAGGATTTTTACTTTGTATCACAGATTTTTAACAGGAGTTAAAAGGAACCAGGAACATTGAACATACTATATTATCTACAGGCAGCATGTTATAGAGCAGACGGAACTGAGCAGATATATATTTCTGTAGAAAAGATTCAGTAGAACTTGTATTTTATTCATTTAAATCTGTACATATTCTGGGTAAGGAGTCCAGTGGGCGGTTTTATCAGTGATTGACAGCTATCTCTGTATACACAAGAAAGACTGTCAATCACTGACTCACAGCCCACTAGACTCCTTAACCCAGAACAAGCAGGGATTTTAATATTTGTAGCTTCACTATGGGAAGATCTCTCCTTAGGGAGAGCACCGAACGAACGGCTTGTAGAGTTTTTGTTTTGCCTTTTCGCCCTCTACTTAGCATCTGCATATCACAAGGAGAGATCTTCCCTTCCTGAGCTACCCGATGCCTCCCACACAGCCAGCCAGTATCTTCTCTACTCTGCACTGAAGAGGGACAAAAATCCCGAAACAGCGTTGTCTGCAGATGAGAGATACTGGCTTGGCTAAAAAATCCTTTTTGCTTTCTCAAGACTCGGTGGGTCAAAAGCAACTTGAGGATTTGTTACAACCAGCAGTGGGCGCTGTGGGCTTCTCAGCCCCTTTACCATAATGCCTTGTGATATGCAGATGCTAAGTAGAGGGCGAAAAGGCAAAAGAAAAACTCTACAAGCCGTTCGTTCGGTGCTCTCAGAAATGGAAGATCTTCCCTTCCTGAGCTCCCCGATGCCTCCACACAGCCAGCCAGTATCTTTCTATTGCACTGAAGAGGGAAAAAAATTTCCCGAAACAGCGTTGTCTGTAGATGATAGTTTACTGGCTTGGCTAAAAAATCCTTTTTGCTTTCTCAAGACTCGGTGGGTCAAAAGCAAATTGAGGATTTGTTACAACCAACAGAGGGCGCTGTGGGCTTCTCAACCCCTTTCCCATAATGTCTTGTGATATAGCTTCACTATGGCTTTTCTGGGCGCATCACAGCTGGAACAGGTAGAGCACTTTCAAAGTAGTTTACCTGATCCAGAACTGTCACCCGAGCGCTAGAATGTGCCTGATTTACGACCTGCTGTAGAGCAGGTTCATAAATCAGGCGCATTCTAGCCTATTATTAGGGGCATGAAATTTGACGTCAAATATATCGATCTGGTCAGCTACTCCTGCTCTATAACATGCTACCAGCAAGCAGCACGTTCAATGTGTCAGGTTCCCTTTAGGTTTTATATACTGGAATAGGCATTAAAACTTTACTAGCTAGCTTTGTGGTATCTGACGCAGGAAGGTCTTTCTAAACAGGCAATGATACTTCTGTAATATAAGCAATGTGATACCTTGTTCTACACAAAGTACATTAAAATACTGGAGTACACTTATCAAGGCAATTGGGCCAGAATTCTGGCACAATTTGCTCCAAAAATAATGGAGTACATGCTTTACACCATATTTATTATGTGTTTTAGACATATTCTAAATTCTTCTGCTCTTCCTTTGATATAAGGGGTGTGGCCCTGACAAACAGGGCGGGGCTACAATGAGAGGGGTTGTGGCTTAGCATGCGACACTATGAGCCAAAATTTGGGCACAGTTAGTGGCATAAAGTAAGCCAATTTAGGAAGAGTATTAGGTCAGACTAGACAGTTGTAGCATGCACCAGATTTATCAACACTATGGTACATGTAGCTCATTGTAAGATTATCTAGTGTAACTTTACACTGTCTAAGAGTTAGACAATATTGATAAATCCGCCCCACTATGTTTCTTTTGCTTATTCAGTTGTGTTGATCTCTGTGCAAAACTGTGAATTGTATGGGTCATAAAATATTAGTATAATTTTTTTCTAAAACATAATATGACTTAGAAAAAACTAAGTCCTGTGAAGTGAGCACTATTCCAGATATATGTTAAAAGCAGCAAAATGTATTAAAGTCAACAAAGAACTAAGGTTCTGAAACGCATAAGCGATTCCCTGCACCAGTACTGTGCCTAAAGCTCCAATACACACACTAATGTCATTTTTACGTGACTTTAATACATTTTGCTGCTTTTAAAGGGGTTGTCTCATTACAAAGATTAGCTTTCACTAATGGAACACTAAATGGGGACATTTTCCTAATATATTGCTTTGTTCATTTTTTTTGTTGAGGAACTACAAGTGATTTTATCACCTTCTGAGGGCTTTCTAGTTTCCCAAGTGACCGACCTGTGTAATTTCCCCCCCCCCCCTGCTGTTTGTTCTATCTGATAGCAGGGAGTGAGGTCATCACACAGGTCCATAGCACAGAACTCTAGACAGTGAGAGCTTGTTTGTTATCTGATCTTTCAGACTAAAGACAGTAATTACTACTGTTTAGTTTAACTCAGAAGCTTCCCTGGTCCTGACAGCATGAGATGTATCTAATTATCAGAAGTCTGAATACACAGAGCTAATTACAGACAGCTTGACCAGGAAGTGACAGATCCAAGCAGCATTATTTCATTCATGCATCCTATGAAACTTTGAGATGAGACAACCCCTTTAACATATACCTGGAATAGTGCTCACTTCACAAGACTTAGTTTTTTCTAAGTCATATTATGTTTTTGTACTTTTCACTGCATGACCAGCAGTGCAAGTAAACCATCCAGGAGAACACTGTTTTCTGTTTCCACGCTGAGTGGGCTCTGATTGCTATTACGACTGGAAGTGGTAAGCACCTTGCAGTTTGTTTTCTGCTTATGTATCATTTTTTTCTCTTGAGAATGACTAAATATATGCCTCTGAAGAGTAATTCATGAATCTGGAATTAAATGAGGGCTTACGAGCTATACTCACAGATTGCACACGCCATTCAATTTAGTATGAGACAGAGAGGGTGTGATGTGACTTATTGGAGACCTTTACTTCCTCCCTGCCGGCTGCCAAACGAGGATCCTAGAAGGTATCTTAAGGGGCCGTCCACATGGCAGTAAGCAAATACCTGCCAGATTCTGATTAAAGAATCCGGCTGGTATTTTGACATCTTTTCCGTGGTTTTGAGGGACGGTTCTGTCCTCGGTTTGTGGAATCGCCCATCCCCCCAACCACTGACATGTTCACATTCTGACCAAAAACGGGGCGGAAGAATCAACATGTTCTAAGTTTTTCAGAATGCCGGCGGTGTTAAAAATCATCTGGCAGAAAATCCGTTGCGTGGAGACTGCTGCATGGATTTTCTATTAAAGTCTATCAGGATGTTTGACAGTTTACAGACGGCTTTCAAATCCGAAAAACGTCTGTAAATCCGACCGAAAATCCTGCCGTGGGGACAAGCCCTAAGAATTTTGAAGGCTCTGGAGCCTTTAGCCTTTTCTGTATCAAACCTGTACATCTCTATAACTTGCTGGTTCTTCTCCAGTCTCTTTGTTGATAACGGCTGTGGTTTAGTCTCCCTTTATGTTGTTTTATATATGTACCAGAATCCTGCACACCCGACAACGACAAGGGTCAGTAACATAAAATGCCCTACTTTTCTCTCAGGCAGAGGCAACCTCTTTGGCAGGGTATTCAGTTACTTTAGAACCAAGCGATTCCAGCCTGCCCACAGGTAGAACCAATTAAAAGTAACGTATGTCTGAACAGGTTCCAAAATACTTCTCTGCCTCAATTTTACAGCTTTCTCTACAACCTCCAGGAAATCAGCGCTGGATGCCAATTGCTTAAGGGGGCTCAGTGTTTCATGTGTTCCATGGCCAAGTCTCCTGCGGAACAGAAAAATAAAAAATAGAAGCAGAATAGCAAAAGCTGCCAGGACCACTAAGAATACAGCGACGGAGTGGACCGTCAAGATGGAAAGACGCATAGGAGTGGACTGAGGCTGCCAGATACCCCGGTCTGAATTACTGATGTGCCCGCTGCTATGGCATCACTTTGTTAGGTTTAGCCAATTAAGAGTGATCAAACTCTCTATCTGAACCAGTACGGCAGTGAAATAATTTAGATGCAGCTGCAGTCTGCAATCGCTCATATAATGGAACACAAGAGAGGACAATCGTGTCAACCATACAAGCGAGTCTGGTGCCAGAGCACATCAGAAACTGAGCTTTTATTTCCAGTATTAACTAAGGCTTATACATTTTGGGAGTTGCTCACTTCAGTACAAAGTAAGGTGAGGTAATGTGTAATTATGTCTTATTCTCTGGTCAGAGCGAAGTTCTGGACAGTGTCTTGTGGTTTCATATTGGTATCTTGTAACTCAGCAACACAGACATTCTACAGGTTTCTTTGGAAGATGCAACTATAACAAATGTCCAATTTCAGCTAAATTCCAGAGTTAACTCTTTCCTGCATTTCCTTTCTCAAGTCCCCCTTTGAACTTTCATGGCCGAGTCGGGTCCTCCAATCCAAGGTGGGGATAGCTGAAGTTTCTTAGGTGTTGCCCAGGCGAACGAGGGTTGCCGAGATGATTTCGTTAGAAATCAAAATCCCCAGAATATTCCTCCAGCATCCTCAGAATGAAGAGACTCCGCATACGAGTTCAATCGGATCACAGATAGAGTTACATAAGAGAAATGTGAAAAATAACAGGTGTTGTTCCAATCATATAGTCACTCGTCAGTACCTTCATATTGGTTCTTCTCACAAATTAACACATAATTTTAACACCTGCAAACATAAACACTATAAAATACTACATATAACTGATAGTTAAAAAGAAGAATGATTAGTTCCACATCCTCTTATATTTTAGTTCATTATTTATTTCACTGATACGGGATAGTATGTTTACTGGGATACTGGCAGCAGTTAAGAGGAGCAGTCAGGTTGCATATCCTGCATTTCAGTAACGTTTAGGGTATCTGTAATGCTTTGTGATGGGTAATAGCTTATTTTAATCTGGTTCATCATTTATTGCGTTCACCCTCACTACGGGGATCAATAACCAGAAGACACACCCACGGGAATTTCCTTTTCTCTTTTTGTCTTAAAACCTTTCTTTCATTGACTGCGTGGGTGTATCCAGTTGGGTTTCCTTCCAGTGTTACCGAGAGTATAGTTGTTAGTAACACTTGAAGGGACTTCCAAATCGTTGTACTCATGGTTCTCGGTCATGTTTCTTAGCATTACATAGTCTCTGGTTGCAGATCAGTTTATACGTGTCTGATCCGGGTCTGGAATGGACGAAAATACAAAGTTATGCACCTTATTCAAATGTTTTTGCTGGCCCTGCACATTGAAGTCAGTGAATCACATTGCTCTTGTGAATAAACTGGGTAACTCGGTTCTGATTTCAAATTACTTCAGGAAGGCCTTATCGATAAAATACTTCTATCATTAGTGGGGGTTTTTTTTTTTTTTTTTTTTTTTGCTACAGTGGTCTTTGCTGTGGTTTATCAAATGGGGTAGGGTTTTGGGCCACCAGATGGACACGTTATGCAGACTAATGCATACTCATAGGTCCCAAACCTTTTGAGGCTGGATGTAGTTCTTCTGCACTCCTGAAAGGGATTACAATGGTTTTGGGGGGTAAGATTGCAGGGGTCTTAACCACCTGTCCAGATTATTTCAAGACCCGTCTGGCAAGAGGAGCAGCAGTACTTGTGGCCATAGTGGAAAAAACCAGGTGATCACAGTCTGTGGATAATTCTATTTTTGTTTCATGCATTCTTTCCCAAATGATGTGGGCAGGCGGTGGCAAAGGGCGAGCCATTCATGGGAAACCAAGCTCGGGGGAGGCTGGGCCTCGTCCCATCCCCCCATAGGCCACGTCGCTTAGGTGGCACCTGCTTCTCCCAGTGGTTCTCTCTTCCTTGAGGCCTGATTCTGGAATGTTCTTCAGAGCCTTTGGCTGATTTCAGGGGCAATGTTTCCTTGTTGGAAGGGCTATGTGCTCATGTCCCTATCTGGCTGCCTCTCTAGCTGCTGTTCTGCCCTAGTGTGCCTGCGCTGTGTGAAAAACATTCCTGCATTCCAGATGGGACCAAAATCATGAGCACTCCAAAAGCATAAGAGATGTCTGTGTAATATTCCTTCCATACCACTCTGCCATTGCAAGAGCTCTAGTGCGAGCGCAGTGAGTTCAGCTTCCTGGCTGAGACGTGAGGTGGCAATCGGTGCTGCCTTGACAGTCTCATGTTGGGTCACAATAGCATACCTGTACAGTATTTGCAATTTTCTTATTTTTCCCCCCCATACCCTGTAGTGGATGATACACAGCTGAATCAGACTGCTGTCTCCTGCTCCATTAGTTGGGTAGTCTTGGTCAGTGGAGATGACAGATACCTCATCTTATTCCCCCCTGTTGAATCCTGCTCCTCAATTGGGAGAAGAGTAGTGGATACAACACCAGTGAAACGAATATTGGGAGCATAGGCAGGGCACACTGTAATCGCATTTGTCCTGACCATAGAATGTATTTTGGTTTGGACTGGTTCAAAATACTGTAAAATTTTCATATGGATGTGTTTATGTCCAAGGGGTTGTCATAACACGTATTTCAGAGCATTTATCCACTAATCCCGCAAAAGCCGCTACGGCACTAACGCAATACATAGCTCCTTGCTTTACTGGATCGAGTTTGGCGGAATAGTATGCTACGGGCCTATACGAGTCCTGCTTCTGTGTGAGAAACTCCTGTAGTCATGGCCTAACCTTTCAGTGAGGGTAACGGGTAAATGGAAGTTCATCATTAGGAGACCTAATATTTTAGGTTTCTAAATGGTGGAGACATTTGCCTTCCTGGGTGCTTGGCTTCTTTAAGTCAGCCTTCACTTACCCTTTGTAATTGTAGAAGTCGGGTACGGTCCTGCCAAGTACGCCAATCAGGGACGCTGTCTTCAGTCCAGTTTGTATGTCAGTCCGTAGGCCGTCCATGAATGCACCTACGTAAAACATTCTTGGGTCCCATTTGTGTCATGTCAAAAATTTCTCATCAGCCCAATGGGTCTTCATTTGAGGAAGAAAGCTTGTACACTCTCGGTGGGGTCCTGGTGGGGTTACTCTGTACTCCACGTTCGCTCCTGTTGTACCTTGACACAGGTCATTAAGGTGTTGCATAAAGTGTGACCCCTGATTCCCAGAATCTGGGAAATCTCCCTGTGGCATCTAGGCTGTAAACACTTGTCATAATACGGTACATCCCTGGAGTTCATTTTAGTCTGCAGTGTCCATCTACGTCAAGCCATGTTGCCCTATAATTAGGTTGGTTCTGTCCTAAAATAACGGCAAAGGGGAGGGTTTTGACAGCGGGTCAGGACAGTCTGCATGAGGGACATGTGCGTATGGGGTGTCCATGGCTCAGTCTTGTGTCTTATTGGACTATTTGGTTGGATTTGCTGGGCTGACCATCTGCTGCTGTGGCACCCGGTTACTGTTTGTCTGGACACTCTAGTGAAAGTCGGCGGGCCATACAAGTCAGTTCTTTCATCACATTTGAGGTTTGGACGAGGGCCGTCACACGCTCACAAAGTGTTCTTACAATCAGGATTCTGTTGTCCACATCTACCAGTCACCTTCAGGGCTCGCACTGTGATAGGGTGCGAGGGGCCCACTGCGGTATATACGGGGTGGAGGCTTGTTTACAATCCAACCACGGTAGGCCGATCATCACTTCCATCACACGCTTAGCTTCCTTGCTGTAAATACTAGACAAAAAGTCTGTGTTTCCCATGATGATCATAAATAGCCACTAACTCAGATTCACCTTGTTTCCCTGCAATCTATCTAGATCCATGCTCTCTCTCCTTCCATGCCTAAGGTCCTCAAAATCGTTTCTTTCTTTGGTTGCTTTTGACCAGGTTAAATTCTGAGTATTTCCTAAGTTGGTACAGTTTATCTATCCCTTGACCAACTTCTGGACTTTCCCCTGACCCATTCTTGCATTCCGTTTGTCTTAAGTGCATTATGGGGAATGGATCCTTCTATGAGGGGACTTATGTAAGGGATTTTTCCGTTGTCTTAAGTGCCTTATGGGGAATGTATCCTCTCTGTGAGGGACTTATGCAAGGGATCTTATCTTATACCTTTCCTTCCCTTGGATTCCTCTTAAGCACCAAGTATTCTTTCCCTATTTCCTTCCCTTGGCTTCCTCTTAAGCAGCAAGTGTATTCCAGGGGTCTGTATACCCCCCCTTTGGTCTCATGTATATCGTATACAGCAAGGCTAATATGGGGGATCAGGATTAGAAGTTCTTGAAACATACTAGAGTGTCAATAGTTTTGCTGGACATTCTTCTATAGCTTGTTTCTTCCTTTTGTCCGTTATTCCCCCTCTACACCATACACCGTCCTTTCGGATGCAAGTGTAGTTCAACTCAGAAAGCGTCACCGGGCGGAGACTTATAAACATACACTTCACCAACTTCCCAAAACATACAACTGTCACTTAGTTTGCCGTATTACGAGGTTAAGATGGGATCATGCCCCTCCTTTTCAGAGCGCAGAATGTCTCAGTTAGGCCATTTCCTCTTCCTAATCTGGCAAATAAATGAACAGCTCATTACTTCACACGGACTTCTTAAATCTATTTCACTCCGACTGGCTAGGGGTTCTTTTGTCTATCAAATAGGACCGGAATTACAACCCTTATATGTACTTTGGGACGGGTGGGCGACACGTCAACGGTAGGCACAGAATCCATCGAAAGAAAATAAAAAAGTGTCTTCTTACCCTGGCCAGTTAGTTCTGAGCGTTCCCGGCGAGTGTGTCAGTGACCGTTCCCTCTGTACGCAGGAATGCTCCCGGTCCCTGTTCGAGGCGCCAGCTGTTAGGTTTAGCCAATTAAGAGTGATCAAACTCTCTATCTGAACCAGTACGGCAGTGAAATAATTTAGATGCAGCTGCAGTCTGCAATCGCTCATATAATGGAACACAGAGTAGACAATCGTGCTCAACATACAAGCAGTCTGGTGCCTGAGCTAATAAGAACTGAGCTTTATTTCCAATTACAATGGCTTTATTACATTTTGGGAGTTGCTCACTTCAGTACAAAGTAAGGTGAGGTAATGTGTAATTATTGTCTTATCTCTCTGGTCAGAGCGAGTTCTGGCCAGTGTCTTGTTGTCCATATTGGTATCTTGAAATCAGCAAACACAGACATTCTTCAGGTTTCTTTGAAGATGGCAACTATACACAGAATGTCCAATTTCAGCTAAATTCCAGAGTTAACTCTTTCCTGCATCCTTCTCAACTTCATATGAGATGCTCGGCCAATTGACTGCCTGAGTATCATGAGCTGTAAGTGGAGTGGAAGGCAATTTGTTTCACAGTGAAAGAATGGGTGCACATGGGTCCCATTAACTGCCAGGCTCTCTAGTCCTGCAGAATTGGAGAATATAGCAAAATATGGAATTTGCACATGGCACAAAGTCAAATACACAACTGTAATGTGCTTAGTCTAAGGCAGTGTTTAATAGGAGAGCCATATTCATACACTACTTTGCAGTTTATTAGGACTGCAAAGTAGTGTACAAGCGATTGCACCCATAGTTGTTAACTATGCTAAGAGGACTAAAAATACATGTTAAAAAAAGTGGTAAAAATATAAAAAATGTAAAAATATTAAAAGTTCAACCCCCCTCTTTCCTATTTCACAAATAAAAAATGAAAAGCAATAAAAGGTAAACATAATTGGGATTGCCGCATTGTTAAAAACCGAATCTTTTAAAATATAACATCATTTATCCCCCACTGAATGTTGTAGCAAAAAATGCCAAAATTGTGTTTCTTGGTCACTTTGTATTCCACTTTTTTGAGGAGGCAAAATGATTGAAAAGTCGCATGTAGATAAAGGTGTGTGTAAAGGTACCAATGAAAACTACATTTCAGCCAGCAAAAAACAATCCCTGACCCAGGTCCATAAGTGGAAATATAAAACAATTTGTTTGGTCTCAGAATATGGCGCTGCAAATCAAATATTTGTTTTTTAAAGTATTAAAACATAACCTAATCTACATAAATGTATTATCCACAGCAAAACCATCTCATTTATACCACACACTGAACTCCACAAAAACAATCCCACCAAAAAAGGGGTGCAATTGTGGGTGGGAGGGGGGGGGGGGGTTCCGAGCACAATCTATGGTATACAGTAAATGGGGCTATTAAAAGGACAAATTTGATTGTATAAAAACAGGCGCTTAAATGGGTATGTGGGCTGAAAAAATTTTTAAAAAAGTTGTGGCTCTTGAAATGCAAGGGAGGAAAATATGAACGCAATGCAAGCAACCAATACTGCAGTTGAAAAGGGTTAGGTAAATTCATGTAGGTAAGCATTTCTTGCAGCAGCTGCAGTAAACTGAGATTGATCTGTCCTGTCATTCAGAATGACATGTTATCTCTTTATTATCACACCTTGTGAAGGAAAAGACTTTACATCATGACACTGGTCAATTAGATTGCAAGATCAACGCATTAGGTTCCCTTTTAAATGGGAGAATGCATTTATGCGATTATATGATGTAATTGATATAATCCCACCATCTTGGAAAATCAGTTTAAAGGGACACTACCATCAAAAAATGTTTTTCACATATTAACAAGCAATATGTGACTACTATATGGAGACCCCCAAGTACACAAGAAAATCAGCCAATTATAATTTCATGTATTACTCTTGTCATTTCCCTGTTACGCTAGTCTAATCCTTATCTAGATCTGGCCAGAGAACAATCATTATGTCATTACCTACTATTTGCAATGAGACTACATGCAGATAAGCATTTATTGCAGCAGCTGCAGTAAACTGAGATTGGTCTGCCCTGTCATTCAGAAGTGTTAACTTTTTATTATCACACCTTGTGAAGGACAAGACTTTACATCAGGACACTGGACAATTAGATTGCAAGATCAACGCAATAGGTTCCCTTTTAAAGGGGAGAATGCATTTATGCAACTATATGATGTAATTGACGTAATCCCACAATCTTGGAAAATCACTTTAAAGGGACACTACCATCAAAAAATGTTTTTCACATATTAACAAGCAATATGTGACTACTATATGGAGACCCCCAAGTGCACAAGAAAATCAGTCAATTATAATTTCTTGTATTACTCTTGTCATTTCCCTGTTACGCTAGTCTAATCCTTATCTAGATCTGGCCAGAGAACAATCATTATGTCATTACCTACTATTTGCAATGAGACTACATGAAGATAAGCATTTCTTTTCTGTAGTAAATGGAGATTGGTCTGCCCTGTCATTCAGTAGTGTTATCTCTTTATTATCACACCTTATGAAGGACAAGACTTTACATCATTACATTATTATTATTATTATTATTATTATTATTATTATTTATTTTAAAGCGCCATTGATTCCAGGGCGCTGTACATTCGAGGGGGTTACATACATTACATAAGTCAAACAAGTACAGTGATAAGTGAATAATGACAATTGGCACGACAGAGGGAGAGAGGACTCTTCCCGCGAGGGCTTACAATCTACAAGGAGGGGGAAAGAGACAGGAGGTGAGGGGCAGACATGTCTGTGGAGGAAGTAGTGACAACAAGGTTAGTGTGGTTATAGCAAGCCTGAAGTAATGGTTTTTCAGGTTGCTTTTGAAGCTGGTGAATGTGGAGGAGAGTCTGATGTGTTGGGGCAGTGAGTTCCAGAGTGTGGGTGAAGCACAGGAGAAGTCTTGGAGACGGTTGTGTGAGGAGCTGTTAAGAGGAGAGCAGACGAAGGTCCTGTGAGGAGCGGAGATGTGGCGTGAGGGGAGATATCTGGAGATTAGAGCAGAGATGTATGGAGGGGAGAGGTTTATGGAGAGCTTGAAGGTCATGGTTAGTAGCTTGAAATGAATTCGCTGGGCAATGGGAAACCAGTGAAGGGATTGGCAGAGGGGAGAGGCAGAGGAGTAGCGAGGAGAGAGCTAGATAAGACGGGCAGCAGAGTTAAGGATGGATTGGAGGGGAGCGAGGGTGCTAGCTTGGAGGCCACAGAGAAGGATGTTGCAGTAGTCTAGGCGGGAGATGACGAGGGCGTGGACCAGCATTTTTGTAGTGTCATAGTTGAGGAATGAGCGGATGCGAGAGATGTTTTTCAGGTGGAGGCGGCAGGCAGAGGTAAGGGTTTACCTACTATTATCTTTACATTACTATTACCTATTACATTACCTACTATTTGCAATGAGACTACATGCAGATAAGCATCTCTTGCAGCAGCTGTAGTAAACGGAGATTGGTCTGCCCTGTCATTCAGGAATGTTATCTCTTTATCATCACAGCCTGTGAAGGGCAAGATTTCATATGTAACTTTCAATTGCATAGGACTGCAGAAATAAAAACAAAAATAGTACCAAAAATTCTTTAAAAAAAATGATATAGATGTATCCAGAAATATTGAATTTAAGAAAAGTGCCCCTTTCTGATGGAAATGTGTCTTTTAATGTTTTGTTTCTACTCTTACAGGTCAACAAATACTGGGTATGTATGGCACATCCTGAAGTAAGAAGTCACGGCTATAAATTTTCTGCAGACCACTGATTAATATTCCAAGGCCATACATAATGAGCAATGAATGAATACAACCCCCTTACAATTACATTTATTGTGTCCTTAGGTATATGGCCATTATGACACTACAAATGTGGTAAAGCAGAGATAAATGGCGCAATTCCCCATTCCGAGCAGATACTCGATTGAAATTAACTTGCAAGGAAGCCAGTTGTGCTTTACATCTCATCTGAAGCGCAGCCTTTCTACAGCCAATTAATTTGCTGGAATGAGGCCACTTTCAACCCAAAGGTCAATCTTCTAGTCTTGTAGTTTCCAATTTGCATGTGCCAGTTACCTGCTTCCCAGTGGTTATTACCCCTTATATATAGTCGGTCGTTGAATAGGCTTAGAAAACATGACTTGTCGAACAATTACAGAGTCTATTAAACGCGCACATTTCACATGGTCTATTCGGACATTTTACATTCCTGGAATTTAGTCTAAAAGTTAGAACAGTAAATAGCTAAAGTTACCAGAAGGCTCATAAAAATGATATGGCTGGATGGTGCTAAAAATGAATGCGTGTGATTTCCTTAAACCTGTCGCACTTGTATGTTCAGTCTGTTCGCTATCCGTATTCACGCAGTAAAGACCAATGTTGGAAATTATTACATTTCCCATAACATTTTGAGAGGGTTGATAATAATTCCTAGTCGTGCCCCATATTATATCTTCAGAAAGGGAAGATCTCTCCTTAGGGAGAGCACCAATATAGGTGTGTGGAGATTCGGAATTACCTTTTTGCACGCCACGAAGCATCTGCATATCACAAGGCATTATGGGAAAGGAGCTGAGAAGCTCTAGCCCTCTCTTTTGGATGTAACAAATCCTTAATCTGCTTTTGACCCACTGGATCTTTCCAAAGATCCAGTGGGTCAAAAGCAAATTGAGGATTTGTTACATCCAAAAGAGGGCGCTAGAGCTTCTCAGCTCCTTTCCCATAATGCCTTGTGATGTTATATCTTCAGGAAAGACTGTACTATAAAGCCTGACATGGTGCAAATTTGCAACGATTTTTTTAAATTGTTTCATTGTTTCTAAAAAAAGCAACTTAGCAAATGGTCTTCCTTAAAATTGCCCTATTTTTTGTTTACATCTCCAATGCAGACATATATGTCTCCCTGTATAAGAGACATCATACCCTGTGTAGTCTGATTCTGCATTTAAATTAACATCCACCTGTTCCCTTCTTCCTACTGACATCCGAAATGTACATTGGTAAGAAGTAGGGGGCAAATGGAAGGGATTGTGGTCTGTTACCATGGAGATGTGTAGATTGCATAAGAGCTGTGGACTCTTTGTCAAATACTTGGGGTCTACCTGTATTAGTCAGAAAAGAGAGCTACTAGGAAAGACTATGGGGGACATGTAGGAAAAGTGTTTTGGTCTAAGGGGGACATGTCTGAAAACTGTCTTGGTCTAAGACTTTTCTTGTGGCCCATAGCAACCGATGAGCGTTCCCCTTTCATTTCATATAGAACTCTGAAAAAATGAAAGGAGCGCTCTGATTGGTTGCTGTGGGCAACAAGAAAAGTCTGAGACCAAGACAGTTTTCAGACATGTCCCCCTAAGACTTTATTTGTTGCCCATAGCAACCAATTAGAGCTCCTCCTTTTATTTATTCAGAGCACTATATTAAAGAAAAGGGGAGCTCTGATTGGTTGCTATGGGCAACAAGGAAAGTCTTAGACCTAGACAGTTTTCATACATGTGGCCCTAAAAGTTCCTCCATTCATTTTAATGGGCACCATGTAATATTACATTTTCTCTGTAGTGGGCACAAATGTGTGGCCAGCTGCATCTTTCCTAGATGATATAATCCAAGGGTTGTAGGAGCCAGACCGTTGGCGATGAGCTGATGGGTATTCTGGTTTCAGCAGATAAAACTTAGTAATTAAATACTGAATGCATACTTAAAAGAAACCCGTCACTATGAAAATACTGTAATTAATAAATGCAAAGCCAGTAGCAAAGTAGATATTCCTTGCCAAAGAAAGAGAACTGTCCCTTAGTGAATGAAAAAGCAAATAATGAAGGGAAGACATAAAACATAACTTTTATTACTAAGTAACTAAAGTATCACCACTTACATATAACAGATACTCCAGTTACACAGACACAAGAACCCAATAAGGGACACAACAACATCAAATGGTAGGGGAACCAACCCTAGAAGGTCCTAGGTAAAGTAGTTATTACCCCTACCCTACACAATACAGGGGGTTTACCCCAATAAGGGCGTCCCTGTCCGGAACCTACCCCTAAAGTCCTATAACACCCTAAATATCCCTCAAATCCTGTCCAGTCTCCTACCAGACTGAAATAAAAAAGACTGATATGTCTTGGTCTGACTTTCTTTGTTGCCCACAGCAACCAATCAGAGCGGCCCTTTCATTTTTTTCAGAGCACTATATGAAATGAGAGGGGAGCTCTGATTGGGCAACAACAAGAGTCTTAGTCCTAGACAGTTTTCATACAAGAGTCCTATAGTTTTTATTGGGAGAAAATCTGTTTGACTTATTGATTCAAATGCTTCCTTTTTTATGGGTTTAGGTGTCCAGTGGGTGGGACTCATTCAATGATTGACAACCCTCACTGTATGAGCATGCATATACAGATAGCTGTCAGTTCCCGATTAGAACTGACTACTAGACTCCTACGTGTTATGTCGCTGGTTGGTACAAGACTGTAGATCTTCTTCACTTGTAGCAGACACCTTTCCTTTACCTGACAGTGGCTCCCAATACTTAGATACACTACAAGACTTCAGCAGAGCTAAATTAAGCACGAACCCAGCAGTCACTGGGAGCATTAATATAAAGCATATACCATAAGAGACAGTCACCACTAGATGCCAGAGCTTAACCCCTTAAGCCGAATGCCTGAAATCTACTTAATGACCAGCAGATTTTTTTTAGTTTTTGCCTCCTTGCATTTCAACAGTTGTAACTTTTTTCTTTTTTTCAATGACGCAGTTGTATGCGGCCTCGTTTTATTCAGGACAAGTTGTACTTTTTGGGGAAATAGTTTAAGTTCACTTATAAATTATTGCAGAATTTTTTATTTTTTTTTTTGTTCAATTTTATTTTGTTTTGTTTTCAATTTTTTTTTTTTTTACACCATTCACATTTCACACTCAGTAACTTGTTAGATTAGTTCTACAGGTTATTAGCTATGTGGATCCTATATGTGTGGTTTGGCTTTATTTGTGTATAATGTTTGTGGTAATATTTTTTTTTTTTTTTATTAAAATTTATTTTAATTTGTATTAATTATTTTATTAAATTTTTTCTATACATTTTTATTTTTTTCTTTTTTTTTTTAGTCCATGAAGGGATATGTGTTACATTTTTGTTTCACCGTAAGTGATGAATTTGCATATTCATAGATGTAATTACGTAATAATCCTGTGTCAGTTTGACGACATGCAGCAGTACTGGGCGCACACAGTTCGCCTGATTGCTTAAACTACACTCCATATATCCCTAACTCTTCCCCTTTCTATATATATTACCCCTTACGGGTCACTATCAAATTATACTTCACCCCATACATCTTTTTACAACCTATCGATAAGTTTCATTCCCTTGTACTTTTAATCAAATGTGATTAAGGAGGTAGCATATTAATACCCACATCCCGTACTTCCTTAGCTCATGGGACACAGTATATAAAATCCCACACACAACAAGAAAATCATATTTAAAAAGTTAACATACAACACCTCCTCCTTTAAACTCCCATCCCCATACATCTACAATCACACTAACCCCCATAACCCCCCACATATTACTCCCCCTTACCACACACCACTCCCTCACACAACACCTACTTCACACATTTTCCCCCCCTCATTAATCAAATCTCATAAAATTACACCCTAAACACCTACCCATCACAATCAACACTCTCCAATAAATTACTCTCAAAATCCCCCCTCACCTTAACACTTTCTCACTTTCTCTTCTACCTTGTAACCCTAAATCCTGTTATTATTTACATAATTAACCTTTGTTCTTTTTACTACTTCCACCTTCTCCGTTCTTTCCCCCCACCCTCTCCATTTCTCATTTAATTTCCCTTTATATCCTACCCTCACACAACTCCATCATCTTATTTCTCTTCCCTCATACTTCCAATCCTACCCCCTCTACTCATCTATCACTCCAATCCAATTCCTACCCCTTCAGTTCTATACCTAACCTTTTAACCCTTTCATCTTCCTCACATCCCCTTCCATCACCTACCATTCCCTCCCACTCACCAACTCCTACCTCCTCATCCCCCCTCCATCACCACCCATCACAACCCATCATCCCCCCCTCCATAACAAAATAATCCCCCACAACCCACCTCCACCCACACCCCCTATCACCCTGTACATCTAACCACCCCCCCCAATACCATCACAACTCCCATCCTCCACCACCACTCTCACAACACCACCCCCACACCCCACACTCCCATAACCTCCCCCACTCCCTTGTTCTCAAAACTTTCTCCACACACTTAGTATATTCCTCAACCTCCCAATAAAAATCACCTCCTCACATCACACCCATCTACTTTCCCTTCTTCATATCCTACACTTCCAAAATTCATATCCCACACCAATAAAATCCATTCAAAAATTCCCTCCTCTTTCACCACACCCCCTCCTCACACACATCTCCTCTTTTATAAATAAACTCCCTCTCTCTCTCATATCAATTTTCTTTCTCCATCTCCTCACCCCTCCCTATTCTCACAAACTTTCTTCTCACACACTATCAACATTCTCAATCCAATCAAAAATCAACTCCTCAATCACCACCTCCCCCAACTCCTCCATCCATAACCCCCTTTCCCATCCACACAAAACACACCTAATACATAACTATCCCCCATACCCCTAGAATCCCAATCTCAACACAATCCTCACCCCCCCCCCCCCCCCCCCCCCCCCTAAATTCAAATCCCTATGTCAACCCTTCCATTCCTCCAAAACCACTCTAAATTAATTACTAATATTATAATAAACCAAAACACCCCCCCCCCCCAATCCCCCCCACTTAACCCCCAATTCACAAAATCCAACCTCAACCAACTCCCCATCAACCTCCTCACCAATCACAAAACTATCCTACCTCAAACCCCCTAAATCTATTACAACCTTCACAAAACCATCTCCCCCAACCACTACCCCACCTCAAGAAATCCAATTATCACCCTCCCAAAAACCACTGATTTCCCCCCTCCATACCACCTAACCCCCACAAAAACCAAATCACCCCCAACCCAAAACCCCTCACTATACCTTCGACCACTTCCAAAAACATAAAACCCCTCCAATTAATCATAAACTCCACCCCCCCAATATCATCACCCCATCCACTCCCCCACCATTCTTTTAATACTCTAACACTCACCATATATCCATATATCAAACCATATCCATAACCTACCAAACATACTACACACAATCTCTCCCCAATTTGTCCTACCCTATCCTAGAGACACCACAACTAACATTAATAACACCATAAATAAAAATTCTCACCCCCACAAATACATAAAACCCACATTCCTCAAACCATATCTAAAACTACTACTCCTCATCTCCCATCTTCCAGAATCCAACCTCATAGTACCAATCACACATATTTCCATCCCACCCCCCCATCCACCCCACCCTCACCTTAAAATCCCCCTCTTTCCATCTACCCTCTATCCCAAATTAACAACCCCCTACTCTCCCAACCCCCCAAACCCCATCCCTTATTATATCATTCTTACATTACCTACCCCCCAACCCCCCACTAACCCCCCCCTAACCCAAACACCCCAAAATTAACTTAACTTTAACTAATTCCATACCCCCCCCCCCCCAACAAACTATAACCAACCCCATTTTCCCTAATCTCCTCAAACACTTAATACATCCCACCCCTCACTGTCCAAATCCTAACATAAACTAAATCACCGTCACCTTGTAATTCCTCACAAAAATTCTCACCATTCACAACCCACCCCTACAAAATCCTCATCACCCGTTAATAACCACCCACACCCCACTTCCATTTCCTACCTCCACCCCTCCCCCACAAAACCCAATACCATAACAAACCCAAAAAACACACACACACACACAAAACAAAAACAAACAAAACACAAAAACCAACACACACACACAACACACAACAAACACACACACACACACAACACACACACACCCACTAATAATACATCCCAAATTAAATAAAATAATAAGTTCAATCCCTTCCTCCAAACCCATACTATCCCCCTTAAGACTAATCACCACAAATAGAGAACCACCCATTCATACCCATAGCATTTACAAACACATACTATACCACACTATTCTTCATAATTATTTTCCGTTTAAATTTTAACTAAATCTTATTCTCCCCATACAATTCGAATACTATTCCCCCCCGTCACTGTAACCCATACCCCCCCTCCCTCTTTTTTTTTTCTTTTTACATTTTCTACACCCCCAATCCCAATCCCCTCTCCCAACCCACCCCACCTTAACCCATTAAACACCTTAAAAAATACAATCCTTGTTCTATTTATATTTCACATACTATCCTTATCGATCCACAATCCCTCCCCACTTCAATTTCACCCCCTCTTGAAACAGCATACAACTCTCATAATCTCCGCACCCTAATTATAACCTCCCCCCATCCTCACTCACCCCATCCTCACTCACCACTTTAACACACAATCCACCATAACACCCATCCCACTAATAACCCACATTCGCTTACACGCGTCCAAATCATCAACCAATCATCAAGCACCACCTCCACATCCCCCAAATCTATTTTCATAAACCTTACAATTAAAACATCAACCCAACCACAATACCCCATTCCACTACACCTTCACACAAAAAACCTTTCAACTTCCCTGCCACTCACTCTTTTATACCAATATTACCAACCCCATCCCCCCCCACCATACCCCCCACCTAACCCCTCTCTATTTCCCAAAACACCTCCCTACCACCCCATCTCAATCCCAACAATAACCCACCATACCCCACCCCCCCCCCCTACACCCCCAACTCAATATATATTTCCATTCCCCTCAATTTCTTCAAATCACTCAACCCATCAGAGTATCACAACATTCCCCTCCACTACCCCACCACACCCATCCCCACACATAAACTTTCCAAACCACCCAACCACCTCCCCCCCCCACTCACACTTCTTACACCCCCACCCACCCAACCCCTCCCATACACCGCCCCCTCCCCCAACCCCATCTCCATTATTTTTTTTTTTTAAAACAACACCCCGCCCCACAAACACCACTATACATAATTCCAATAACCATCAAAACTTCTGTAATCTTCACCCTTCCCAATCCTACTCTCATCCCTCATCCCCATGTACCACATTCCACCCTCCCCCAACTAACCCCCTCCCCTCCCCCCCCCGTCTTTTACTTTCCCATATTCCCATTCAACTACCTCTGACCCACATTTCAACATCCCATATTTTCCCCATTTCCTATCACTACATACCAACCCACCTCATCATAACATAACTTCATCAACTCAATATCCAACTACAACATCACATCCTCAAAATCTCCACACCAACAACCAAATAAAAAACACATCCCCCCCCCCCCCCCCACCCCCTCCCCCCCACCCCTAATAATAAATCAAACTTCTCCACTCCTTTTTACATCCTCACCCAAACCATACACACCTTAGTCCCCACCCAAACCGCCCCCCCAGAGTCCATCTCCAAACCCAAACAATACATACCAGACCTACCCCTCCCCCCCCTACTCTCACTCCCTAATTCCCCCCCACAACCATTGATATAACCCATCCCCCTCCCAACCCCCCCTTATAACACAAACCTCCCCATATTTCCACACCCCTAATCCCCCACACCCACCAAAAACCCCAACCCCCCTCAACACTCATATCTCCACATCACCATCAACCACAAAACTATCACCCATTAATACAATACCATTTTCCCCTTTAAAACACATACTACACACTCACCAACCCACCATCAACAAATCATCCTATAACAAAATTACCCAAACTTCACCATATAATTCCACCTCTCCTCATCATCATAATACTTAACCAACATATATACCAATTTACCACTGTCCCCCCAACATAACACACATCAAACAAAACCCTTCCAAAAACCCCCCCCCACATTCACTAAATACAAACCCCCCCACATACAAAACCTCACATAATATACTATCCCATCCGCATAATATTTCCCCCTCCTCATCCCAACCCCTTCCCCCCCACCCCCCAATATTATCTCCCCATCCCATTCCCTCTTCCCCCCATTCCTCACTCCCCATATACCCTCCAATAAATCCCAATACCTTAAAACCTACTTTAAACCCACTCAACAAATATCCCCCCACAATATTGACTCCCATTACCCAACTTCAGCCAAACCCCATATTAACTCCCAAACTAATTACACCATTAAATTCCCTTCCTCACCCACAACCACCCCCTCCACAAACCACAAATCCCCCTCACTAACTAACCTCTCTAATTTCCCCACACCCCAATACCCCATCATCTATCATAAAAACTCCTTTTTATACTACAAACCCCCTTTTAGAATTATACACCCCATCCCTATACATACCCCAACCCTTCATCACATTATATACCCTCTCTCATTACATTCCCCCCAACCCTTTCAAACACTAAACAACAAATTCCCTTCTGTAAACCATTAATCCACCTTCTTCCAACATCCCGCCATTCTTTGTTATAAACACAACTATTTTAAAACCCACAGTCTTCCCCCTCCTCCCTATATCATATCTCCGAACCTGATATATGTCTTTTCTTCCTTTCTCTCAATCTCCATACTTCTCACCTTTCCACAATTCCTACCCCCTAGTATACCACCCACGGTATACACTCACAACAATACTCCCCCCACAAATACCAACTCCATTTCAAATCCACCCCATCATTTATCAAAAATCATGACCTATCCCCTTCCGCAACACACACATCACCAACACCCCAAAACTATCCCTCCCCCCCCTACTACTTCACATTCTCATTCGTTCCCATCCCTCACCCTTACCCTCATTTCTCTTCCCATCACCAACTACCCTCCTTCTCCCATCCATCCCTTCTTCCTTCCACCTCATTCATTTTCCCATATAAACCCTCACCCTCCTCACCTTCCTCACCCCCACCCAATCCCCAATAACAAAACCATAGCATCCAAACAAATCCTACAAATCCATACCATCTCCCCCCCAAACCTCAAACATCCCAAACCCCTTATTACTTACATAAAAAACCCCTTTCTGTTCATCATTAATTATCCTTGACTTTCCCCCCACTTTATCCCAAACACTTCTTCCCGACTCTCATTGATTGTAAATTCCATTATCTAAAACCACAATATTACCGTCCCACCTAACACCCAACCCCCCCCCAATTTACCACTGTGTGTCTCTATTCCCCCCCAATCACCATCCCACACATTCCCACAACCCTCCCCCCACCCCCACCTCCCTCATACCAACTAAAAACAACCACACCCACAGTAACATCCCCCATCATCCCCAACACCATACCACACACACTCACTTCTTTCTCTCACTCTCCCCCCCACCGCCATTCACCACCACTCTTCTACCCCCCCCAACCCACCTTTACCCACCTCCCTCCACACGATTACACTGACCCCACTTCTCTACACCTCCAACATCCCCCCAGCCTACACATCCAAATAACCCTCAACAACCACTAACCCCCCCCACACACTCCAAATATTTCAACCAATCATACACCCAACCCACCCTTTTCCTCCCCCAGAACCCACATCATCTCTTAAACGACAATATTCAAATAAACTTCACAATTCTCTCATACATACACACCCACCCAATTCCCCCCTCCCACAATTCCTCGTCATCCTTCACCACAACCATTATCTCTCTCTTTCCCTAACCGCTCCACCCCAATACCCTACCATAAACACCCCCATCAATCTCCAAACCCCACCCAATACTCCCATATTTCACCTATTCACTCATTCAATACATTGTTCAATTTACCCACCCCCCCCCCTCCCCCCCACATCCCTTCTCCAATAACATAACACCACCATAAACATATTCTTAACCCCCCTCCCCCACCCACCAATTCAAATCTACCCTCTATTTTCCTCTCCCCTATATCCACAACACTGATCCACCACCTCCCCCAAAAACCCACCCCACCACCACCCAACCTCTTCCACTACCTCACCTACCACAATTCCCCGCTCCCGCATTCATCCCAAATTCCCCCCATATTACACCCCTCCCTTTCTATACATCATATTCCATATCATTCTCCATCTTCACACAATACCCCCCCCCCCCCCACCCACCTATGTAGAGATTCCCCCATACCGAATATATACCACTCCACAAACCACTACCCTTTCTTCCTCCCACATTCTTTCCTCTCTAACCCCCACAATTCATCTCCTAACCCACCTTAACCCATCCCACAATCCACCGCTACGACCACTCTCCCACCAAAACCACCCTACCCAACATTCCCCAAAACGCCCCCTTCAAAAACCACCCCCAACCCCAATAAAACCCCCCCCACAACCCCCCACTAATAACCCCCCCCCCCCCCCATAACATCTCCACCCCATCTCCCCGCGCATCACAACCCAACACACCACCAACCCCAACAACCAAACCCCCCCCCAACCCCCCCACACACCCCCCCCGCCACTAAACACCCATCCCCCCACCCCCCCCCACTCCCACACCACCAGAACCCCCTCACCCCCAAAAGAAAATAACCCCCCCCAACCAACCACCACTGAGACACAACACCCACCCCCACACCCAACCCCCAACCACACAACCCCCAACAAAACCCCAACACCCACCCACCACAAACCAAACCAATATAAACCACCCAAAACACTCCACACCCCCCCCCCCCCCCCCCACCCCACCCACCCCCACACACCCCCCCACACCCCCCCACACTGACCCCCCACCACACCTCACCCAAACACCCCCCCACCCACAAACCCAACCAACCACACACCCCCCCCACCCAACCTCCCACCCAAAAGCCCCCCCCACCACACAGACCCAAACCCCCCACCCACCATACACAACAAACACCCACACACACACCCCCCCCCACACAACACCCCCCCCACCCAAAAACACCAAAACCCCCACAAACCCAACCCCCCCCCCAACACACCCAACCACCACCCCCCCCCCCCACCCCCACCACACCCACCACCCACACACCCCAACCCCACAAATGCAGTGTGTACCCCCCCCAACCACCCACCCCCCCTCACCAACACCCACAACACACCAAAACCCCACCCTGCCACCCCCCCCACCACCCCCCCCCACCCACACCCAACCACCACTCAACACCCCCACAAAAACACCATCACCACCCCCCCCCCCCCCCCCCAAACCCCCACCCACCCCCACCCAAAACCCCCCCCCCCCCCCCCACCAAACACCCAACCAACCACCCCCCACACAAACAAACCAAGTCCAACCCCCCCAACAACCCGCCCAACCCATCCAAACCCACCCACACCACCCACCCAAGTCACCACCACCCCCACCCCCCACAATAACAAATCACAACCCCACACCCATGCAAACCACCAACACACCCCCAATAAAAACAATATCAACCCAACACCCCCCCCCCACACAACCTAAAACCCACCACCCCCCGTCCAACAACAAGAATCCTGTGTGTGTACGTACAAACCAACAAAACACAACACACAAAAACCACACCCCAAACACCCCCCCCCCCCCCACCAAATTAACCAACACCCCTTTTTTAAACAACACTTTAAAAAACTCTACATTTACAAATCCACTTCAACAAACCCTCACCAACCATCTCCACCCATTTCCCATTTTAATTCTCAAAAAAAAAACCCCAAAAAAATACACACAATATACCCAAAATAAATCAAAATTCTAAAACACAACCACCACCAACCCCACACACCACCCCTTCACTCACCATCCCCCCAATCATACTACATCCAAAAATCCTCTCTAACCACAACCCTCTCAAAAACAATTATCACCATTCTTAATCAAACCCCCCCCCCTCCCTCAACTCAAACCCCCAACCATAAACTCATTTTAAATAACCCCTTTCCATCCCAACCCTAAATCACACCCACACCACTAATACTCTTTCCAATTATCACCCTTCACACCATAACCCTAAATCCAATAATCACACCAAACCCACAC
Organism: Phyllomedusa bahiana; assembly: GCA_025379985.1. NCBI lineage: Eukaryota > Metazoa > Chordata > Amphibia > Anura > Hylidae > Phyllomedusa > Phyllomedusa bahiana. Next base: position 10,473 of record JAODAL010022169.1, on the reverse strand, counting down.
CATAAAATATATACCCCACACACCTACACCCCCCTATCCCCCCCCCCATAAAACCCATCCACCCCAACACTAAAAACATACACCCCCTTCCACAACAAAATCCAAACATATCCACGACACCACTAACTACAAAATCACCCATATCATCCCCACATAACCAACCAACTATACCCCCCCCACCCAAATCTACTCCACATATCCCTCACATATTCTCTTACCAACATCCCCAACACTTATAATACAATAACCATCCTACCCCCCATATCCTATAAACCACAACAATTTCCCCCCCCCATATATCCAAAATACCACCCTTTTAAACACCCACCCCTGTCACCACAACACCATCATCTTTCTACCCCCACTCCAAACATCCATTAAATCAACGCCCACCCCAAAGACTACATGTCTCACCAATTTTTTTTAATAACTCCTCCCCCCACCCAACCATCCCCATATACATAATACCCCCCCCATCAAACCATATACAATAAACTATCACAAACAAACCCAATAAATATACCCCATCAAATCCCCCCCCCCCACATAAAAACAATTCATACCCCAATCTAACAAAAATCATATTCCCCATCCCCCTACATCCCATAACCACATATTCACTATACCAACCTAACAACTCACCCAACATCACCCCATACCCCCCTCACATATCCATACCAACATCTCCAACATATCACTCAACCAACCCCAACACACCCCCTAACACCCCCTAACATTAACCCCAACCACCAATTCATCACCCTCTTATTTTTCCTTATCCCCCAAACACCCCCCAAATAAACCACTACAATTCAAATACACTATAAACACCCCCCCACCTATAAAACACCCCTTCTCTCATATTCTCTCTTATCCACACATCCCACCATCACCACCACCATTCCTTCTTTAAACTCTATCTCCCCCCCAACACACCCCCCCCCCCCATACCCTCCATCATCATACCCCTACAACCCTATTTTCCCCCTTCTCATATCTTCCCTCCCCCCCACATTTCTTCTCTCTTCTTCTAAATCCCATACCTCACTCCCCATCCACCCTACATATCCTAATATCATCTCCCCCCCCAAACCTAAATAACTCTCAACCCCCCTCCTTATAACCCCTACCACCCCCCACTCGCCCATTATTTCCATATTAACCACCCATAAACATCACGATCAACAACTATAAAACAACATACCACGACATAACACAATCCCAAAACCCCCCCCCCCTCCCACCACCACCTAAAATATCTATATCTACACCCATACCACCTTCCCACCAATAAAAATATTACCCACCACCCCCCCCCCCACCCCCCCCACCCCTAAAATAACACCAAACCCCTCACTGCCCCCCTTTAAATAACACCTTATCTCATACTTCCCTATTTGCTTACAACTCCCCCACATCCTCTCCATATTACCACGACTCCTCCATAAAACCATACCCAATCAATCATAAAACACCCACTCCCCTCCTCCCCCAAAACCTCTAAATACATCACACTCCCACCAATATTTCAATACCCCCTCCCTGACCCAACCCCCCCACCCCCAAACCCTGCCTACTTTTCCCAACCCCAAAACCACATAAAATATTCAACCAAACAATTACCCACAAACTCCCCACTCCCCAACACCCCAACACTCTCCCACCCTCCATCCCAAAAATCTCCAAATCCCCCCCCCCCTCCCCCCAACCACTTAAATTACCCAATATCCCTACCCATACTCAGACAAAAAAACCCCCCCCCCCCCCCCACCATCCCCCCCCTCTCTGCCCACTTCCAATTCCCATAAGTAAAAAACCCCCCTCCCCCCCATAAAAAAATAATTCATACCCTCCCATATACACCCCTCAAATCCCCCCCCTTTATCTCATAACCCAAATCTCCCACCCATATAAACCCCCCATTCCCAAACCAACCCTATATATCTCCCCATACACCCCAATCCTCCATACCACCCCCCCCACCACTACTACCATAATACAGCTACACCTCCCTAAAACCATCAAATTACCCTTAAAAAAACACTTTACCCCACATCACTTCCCCTCAAAACCCCCCCACCTCACCCCCCATAACAACCCATGACCAATCATATAAACAACAAACATACTCCCCAATCCCCACACCTCCCCTATATATACTCCTAATACAACACCCAATTAGCCCATACCCAATTTTAGACCAAACCAACCCCATCTTACACCATACAACAAAACCCCCCCCCCTATATTTTACCCCATCCACCCAATCTTCCCCCCCCCCCCACTTTCCCCCACCAAAACCAAAATACACACAACATTATCACCCCACACATCACACACCCAACACCCCTCTCCATTCCCCCACCCGTATCCCCCATCACAAACAAGATACACAGACAGCCACACAACCACCCACAATCCATACATAGAAAACCCCTCGACACAAACAACCCATATCCCCTTGAGACACTAAATACCACCCCACCACCCCCCCCAACCCAACAAACACATCACACCCAAACATCACACATCAATCTAAAACACACTCCACCAACAAAAGAACCCACTCACCTTTTCCCCCCCCCCCCCCCCCCTATACATCCTGATCCTCCCTCATCCTAACCACAATCCTATTCCCTTCACCTATCTACTCATATCAGGCCCTTTAAAATCCCATCCGTAACAACACAACAATCACTTCTCTGTCCTAACAATTCATCCTCCACCATCCATATCCCTTTATCTCTTTCTATTATCTCCTCTTCTCTCTTTCTTTTATACTCCCCAATAAACCAAACAAAAGACACCACTAATATTAATAATTCTCTAATAACCCAAATCTTACCCCACCCATCAACCACTCACAAAAAAATACCTCACACAACCCCCCAATCTCAACATCATATTCATCAACAAACAACATCCTCCTAACCTCGTTAACCTTCCACAAATTCAACCCACCAAACCTACCAATCCACCCATCTATATCCCTATCAATTCAACCTACCCACAAAACAAAAAAATCCTCCCTCATAAAATCTTATAAAACCAACAATAAACTTAACAACGCATTAATTTACTCATCTCCAACTCCACTCACCCCCTTACATCATCACTTCGTATCCTTTACTGTATACAATCAAACCCCACACCTAACTTACTCCTACTAACAACAAATACAAACCTACAATACAAAAAAAACACACAACACCTACACCCAACTCACCCACTCAATCCCAATATCTAAACCCATCAATTTACTAATAATTTCACAACACACAAAACTCACCACTACACCCTTCCATCACTTTTAAAACATAAAACCCCCCCAAATATTTTATACCACCCTAAAAAACCTAATACCCCACATGCACACCCCTGCTACCCAACAAATCCTAAATCATCATGTCCCATTTCCCATTCCCCCATATCTACCATTCCACAATACTAACATCATTCGTTAGAAACCTCTCTCTAATAAATCATCGAACTCCACCAATAGATGACAAACAAATTTGATCTTATGCCAAAGATTCCTGTTGCTGTCAGGTCCGCATAGTCTAACTACAAGAATTTCATAATCCTTAAAATTGTTCTACTACTCAGACCGTCTTTTACATTTATTAGGGTTAGTGTAGCATAGTCAATATGTATGAAAGTGTCTCACAGCACTTTATAAATGTGTCCCATTGTGAGACACATTTATGGTCGTCAAAGAAGCATCTGCACCCGTTTTTGGTGCAAATCTTTTATACATATGTCGGACATGGCCACCAACATTATTTTTGTTGGCCAGAAACTGGCACAGCCCATTTCCTATATCTGGCTCTTGGTTCATGAAGTTGGTGTGTTGGAAACAGGAATAATTCTCTCAGTGACTTTACAAGATCCAAGCGCTAGAGGTGGGTCAGAACCTTCCACAATTGCTGTGTATGTAAGGTCGATTAAGCATGTCGTTGTTGTTGCAGTGGGTGTTTAGTTTCTAAAAGATGACCAAGAAAGGACAACCACAAAACATATGACAATGTCATGGTCTCCAAGGCTGCGTGTACATGGGATGTGAAAGTTAGCCTGTCTGGTACAATACACAGAGGAGCGAATCATAGACTAACTGCTGGGAAAAGGATGTTGTTATGATAGAAGCTGTGTTGAGCAATGGGGGGCATTAAAACATGCTTCTGACAGAGGCTGCGCCTAGTGAGCACAGTCTTGTCAGAGTGTAATGTGGACCTTGTCAGCTTGGCTACAGTCCGCAAGTGCATCAAAGCCCTTGGGGGTTACAATCTGTGTAAATTGTATAACATAATCGTTTATGTACCTACAAAAACAATATTTGCCTTAGTACATTTATACGTACACTACTCACAAAACGTTAGGGATTATTGGCTTTTGGTTAAAATTTCAAGAGGAACATAATATTACATAATGCATGAAGAGATCATATCAAACTTGCGGAACGCACATGTAACAGTTCGATGTTTGAGTACTTTTGTAACTTGTGAATTCTAACAAGGAGCTTAAGGGGTTTTCTCAATACAAGCTTTCACAGGACCTTGAGAGCAGTTTCTGTCTCCTTACGTTTCAAATCCAGGGGCCTCATCTACTCCCAGTAGGTGTATGTCTCGTACCTCACAGTCGGGTGTTTTCCTGCCTGAAGGATGGTGACATCATATTCTGTGTGAGCAGTGGAAGGGGAGAGGAGGTCTCATGACTGACGACCTCTTGAGTGATTAGTTTCAATGTCTGCAGAGCTGTCCCCTCTCTCACAGTCTTGTAACCAGAAACACCTGTAGTTTTGTATTAAAGCAGCTATTACATAAGCCTGAACTGATGAAACAAATGTGAGAAATTGACGCTGCCCCCTACTAGTTATCAGCGAGGACGAGTAGGGGAACTGAGCTGTAATAAGGCTGTGTTATATGAAAAGGGGAGAGTGAATTAGCACTAGGAGGATAGTAATTGACCTTCAACATAGAGTGGGTCATGAGATAGAGACGCTAAGGCAGCTGTGTAATTACACGCCAGCATTTAGAACGATGTTTTCACTGTCGTTTTCAAGATCAGAGGCAAGTAAGCACTGAGTGTAGGCAGCCAATTCCAGATAGGGTGTGTCCAATCCAGGGGTTGTGTCCCAACAGGCTGAACTAAATATCAGTCAGCCAATCACAGCAAAGGGTCGTGGTCCAACCTCAGGCTGCTGATCTAGCGCTAGACACTCACAGATTAGCTCATATCTGCTAAATGATTTAGGTAATGCAAACCAATTTCAAAAATGCTTAGTTTTACTGCCCTCATCATTAGAGATATGATCTTTGTAGTGAGAAACCCTTTAATGACAAAATTCACAACAGGTGTTTGAGCCCAATAAATATTAAACTCTTCACATTTTGACTTCATGAGACCAAGACAACACCTTATAATTGGTCATAAGTACCTCGCCACTATGAGGCTTTCAGCAGGATGCTCTCAGAAGGTAGTGAGCACTGAGCTTAGAGTGTCACAGAGTGTCATCAGCGGTTTTATAAGATAACAGAGAGATTAGATAGAGTCACAAGAAAGGCAAAGTGTGAATGTCTTTGCTACATCGAACACTGATGAATGCTTCAATTGTACACCATTGCCTGTGAAACCGGATGATGATTGCCACACAACACCAGGCATATTTAAGGGAGGTGAGAGTCAACCATTCATAACTGTTAACATTAGTATGGTCTTTATCACCAATGTCCCTCTACAAGGCTCGGGTTAGGAATAGCAAAACTGAAATGTCAGTCCCTGGTAGACCCACCCACAGTCTAAACAGGAAGTGAAAGTCTGAAGCTGGCTGTGAAGAGCAGACTCAGTGAATCAGCCAGATGGAAAAATCTCTTTAATGGCTGTGAACTCTCTTCACAAAATCTTGACTACAGGCAAGGCATGTATCTATCCTGTTATTATATATTATAATGTCTATAAAAGGAGAATAACTCCAAAATCAAACAAATTGACACAAATATAGACAAAAAATAGGTAGAACACTCTCGCATACCCAGTCATGTGGTCTGTTGGATGTCTGCATTTGATTATCTGTGAGGACGATACATCTGGATTCAAAAGAGGACTCTAAAATGCCTATATATAGAGGCTATGTAACAAACACTAGTTGGTGGTAATCTCACCCTGGTAAGGGGTCCCCAACTCAGGAAGCCTAACGAAAATAATCCCTATGACACCCTACGTAGCCTCCTCACTTTTTTGCTTCTGGGTGTAAAACAGAACTCATCGTTTGAGTAAATTACACCCATAAGGAAACACTTTGGGAGGCTACTTAGGGTGTAATAGGGCAATATGTGATGTATTAAGTATGGCACGTTAAGAACGTCTGTTTGAGGTTAGGTAGAGATGCTACTATGGGTATCTTAGGGTTTTATGATTGCCCTTATTACATGTCTTCGAAAATCCTGGATTTTTCCATTACAGATTATCACGTACAGACAGTGTTATGTGACGTCACTGTACTGGAACTGGGGTAGGAGGGTTTTGAACAATTTCTTGTTTGATTATGCATTGGTTCGTTTTCGTTGTTTTTAATATTCAATATCGTTTGGTTTCTCGGGTTTTTTCTCCTTAATAAAAAATATGTTTTATACATCTATTCAGTGAATATATATTGATTTTGAGATGGTTTTTATAGGTGTTGCTGTAACCTTATATCAACTTTATCCTTCTGCATTTATTCTATATATCCTTTGATTCACAGCCAGAAAGGGCATGGGAAGAATAGACAACAGGTTATCTTCTGGTGGTAGAAAAGGTTTTTAGAAGAGCAAGTCCATGAAACCATTTTTTGCGCTATCAAGGGAGCATGCACAAATTTCCCAAAATATATTGGATAAGTCTATGTTTTATGGTAATGGGATGCTGCTCTCTATCACATACACAGTAGAGATGCGATGACGAACTTGACATGATGTATGAACATGCTCGAGTAATGTGGGACCTTGAGAATTTGACCTGAAATTGTAAAGTTAAAAGCCTGAAATCCTTAGAGGTCCCTGGTATGATAATCACTTCAGTAACTGCTGCTGAAAAAAATCCTCTATAAAGACAGCACAGTGTGAAGATTGGGTTTACAGAAGATTGAGGGATAACTGGTGATTATGGCAAGAATTACATCAGCTGTGCACAGGTACCGACGAGAATTCACAGAGGACATAGAAGAGGATAGAAAAATAATAATTCAAGGTTCTTGTTGTGGCAGGTCAGAGGTCTATAGATGATGTCCACGCTCTTGGCGGAGCCGTGCAAAAGTGCTAAAGGGGATGTAATGGAAGGACGGCTTGGATGGTTCACAACGGCTCTGTGCATCAACAGGACAATAGGACTTGCTTCGAAGCACGGTGGTTCTGGTTGTTTCATTTTTAGCTGAGATCAACATTATGTCAACGTGGTTCTAGTTGTAACTTAAAGCACTTCGGAGATTGTTAAAAAAATCATAGTTTTAAAGGACTTTTCAGGAGAGATAACGTGCTTTCATAGAAATTTTATTCTATTCGTGATTGGCGCTGTCAATATTAGTCAGGTAAATGATGTGAGTAACTTCGTCCGTCAATCGATTGACGCTTGTCCCTCGAGTTCTTATAAAAAGTCATTTTGTAAATCACGAGACAAGTGATAGCCAGAATGCGCACTGGATGTACTTATTTTTGGTGACAAATATTGCTAAAAGATCTTCCCACACAGTGCACATAGACACTGCCTTGTGAGACATGTATGTCAAAATATCCAGCATCGTGTTCGTTTGTTCCATAAGGACTTATCTGACTAGACCTCTTATATTTATGGATTGATTTTATTAATTTAGTTATAGCTCTGTATAGCAGAGCTATCAGTATTCCACTGGGTCTCTTGTCCCATTCGGGAATCAATCCAATTAGTATGTTTTGGGGGGGGGAACTCCTCCACATAAACAGGAAGGAGAATACATACATCTTCCTAGCAGAAGTGTTTCTAGTTGGGATTTGAACCAGATCCAGACAACAGTGCTAGCCACTGAGCCACTGTGCGGACATAGTTAGTTGTAAAGGTTCAGAGCAGGGGTAGAAACAGGACTGGGACAAAGGTATTCTGGGGAACTTGCCCTCTCCCTCACTCTGAGAGGCATTATCCTGCATCCAGTCCACTATTTGCTTTGTCCAGAGTTATGTGAGTATACATACATCTCTCCAATATCCATAACAAAGCCCAGCAAGTATAAACCTCTCATCATATATGTTTAAAAGGTTGTCTTCCTTTATTGGGATTTTATACATCTAAGTAATCCCACCAGAAGTTTCTATTATATGTGTGGTTAACTATTATATCTTTATAATCATATACTGGTATGGTTGTGCATTAGTGCTTATATACTCCTAGTGGTTCTGGATCCAGGGATATGATAGGGCTTTCCTAAGGGCTCTGGGTCGGAGTTACCCTTATTGGGGAGGGTACTCCGCTATTTGGATAAGTAGGGGTATTTTTTGTCTCTTTATCTCTCCCTCCTATCTATATTTAGACAGGGATAAGTTTCTCATGCAGGGTTCATATATTATTTATATTAATAAAAGTTAAGTACTGTTGTGTGAGTTGTTGGTCTGGAGATTTCCGCGCTTTTCATTAAGCAGGTTGGAGTTCTGTTCTATCAATTACCCAGGTTGTTAAGTTAGAACTTGGCAAATAAGGCATATTGCGTACCACAATAGAAAACTTAGCCCATTCCAACCTCCTTGCACTCTGTTTTCTGCCTGGGATGAAGTGGCACCCTAGGTGGTCACCTACCTTCACCTACCTATCATCCCGGCCCTGGGTAAAAACATACCTACCAACCTTTGAAACTAAACTTCAGGTGGATTCTTAAAGGGGTTTTCTCATTACATTAAATGGTCTTCAGAATAAGGGGACAGTGAAAATAAGCAACTTTGCAATTGGATGTGATCTGCCTTATCTTCGTTTTCTGTAAACACTGTTCCCCAGTGCCAGTCGGTTTCCGCCTCCTTGCATTTTATTGGCTGCCGGCTGTACTAATTTACAATGTGTCCGGCCCCCGGTCGTATTCACAGGAGCGTGCATTCCTGCGCATGCTCCGTGATGCCGAGCGACTGTGTGTTTGTCTGCACTATAAATTGTAGGAGAGAGCGAGAGAGAGAGATTTGCGCTGTTCACTGACAGCAAAAATCACCCATCTTTGGATGTCAAATGCCCATTCTAATTACAAAGTATGTAGAGAGAATAGCTATACACTATTGAGTTACACTTATCTTTTTACTTCCAATGATTCCTTAGTCTCCGACAGCTGAGAATCTCTCCCTTCCTCCACCTCACACAGAATGAATTCTCACATGCACACTTTGGGGCGTGTCTGCCGAGAGTGAAGATACTCCCAGCTAGGAGGAGAAACACGCCCCTCCATTTCATAAGCTCTCCTTAGCACCCAGTATAAACGGCTGCCAAATGATGAAACGATAAAATCCCTTTAAGTTTTTCCATGAGCCTTGCTCTCTTTTACACACCATGCATCCTATATATTTTACATACACCGCATTTTATACACCACCCCCTTTTTAAATACGACACCCCCTTCTATATACCACACTCTGCAGTGAGAGCAAGCTGAGATGAGATTTGCCAACTCTCTGGGAGACTGGGAGGACTATTCTTTTTTCCAGGAGAGTTGGAAAGTATGGGGGGCGGGGGGGGGTGGGGAGGAATATGGTAGCTGCTGGCCAAACCAGTGTATATCCTATCTAAAGTCTAGAGCCACTTTAAGAATTTGGAGGTCCTGAAGGTTGTAGCATTTCTCAGCAATATGTTTTTGCAAATAATGGTAGGAAAAACCCTAGCTTAAAACCTGTACAGAGCAAACAATTCTGTACACAGTTGTATTCTGCCAGGGTTGTCCTCTGTGTGCCATGTGCATTGGCAGCACAATTTTTTAGGTTTTGCTGTAATGTTTCAGTCTGCTTTGCCCACAGACAATGTTTCATTTCACTGACAGCAAGCAGTGATCTTGAAAATGACAGGGAATTGAAATACAAACTATGTCAGTAGGTGGTTTGACCGAAACTTGCCTTTAAAATACCACGTCGGAAGAGAAGCAGAATGTTTTCTGATTGACCCGAATTACCCAGCATACGTAACTACCCACAGTCATCATCTTCTCTGTATGCCAGACACATAGCACTGGAATATTTACCAGTAAAGAACCGCTTTCATGAATAATGCAGTTATGTAAGTAGGGCTCTAGTACACAGATAAGAAGCCCTTTTCCCCATTACAGATGCATGCTATTTATCTAAAATGAATGATGCATTATCATATGCTCACAGCTATAATCTTTTTTAATGAAGAGATTTAGTGGATATTGGTCAACTTTTATTATTCCCTGTTCTTAAAGGAGAACCCTTTGGCATGTGTATGCTGTTTTGCATTTAAATCCATTAAAGGGGTTTTCCCAAA
>JAODAL010022168.1:0-65354 GCA_025379985.1 Phyllomedusa bahiana | reverse complement strand
CCTCTATCCCTGATGAAGCCAGTTAGCTGTTGAAACATGTTGGTTGTGCTGTAGAAAGTACACACTGGCCAGCACATACTTTCAACAGCAGCCATATTGTGGTGCATACCTGTGCACACTGCAATGTGTCATGTGAACATACCCTTAGTTTTACACTAGGTTCCTGCTATTTTCTATTACTACCTATTATTTATGTGGGAGCATCAAGTTGTTCTTATTTCCAAGACACATAATTTTTCCAGGTCAGCACATATGTCAGTCATATAATTTCCCTACATATAGTAGGTGTCAAATAGCGGTGCACACAACCACCTTCAAAGTAGGAAAAAAATTACACCAGCAACTGTAAATGAGATGTCAAGGAGCATGACATTATATGGAATGTAAAAAAAAAAAAGTATAATCTCTAGTATTCTATTTGTAACATGTTAATGGGTCCTCAGTGCATGCTATTCGGGACTGGCCCCACGGCACGGGTTTTCAGCCGGTTTTCCAGACGGTTTGCGTTTTTGCAGCCCGTCTGAAAAACCGGCCGAAAATTTGTACAATGGGGCTCTATGGAAAACCCATGCAGCAGTCCCAACTGCATGGGTTTTCCGCTCGGCGGTTTTTCCGCCCGCAGGCCGCCCGAAAAACGTTGTACTTGAACATTCTTCCATCCGGTTTTCAGACAAAATATGTGCAAGTGAATGTGAAGGGGGAGGGCTCATCGCGGAGAAAAGCCGTCCCCTCCGCTGCTGTTTGCACTGCACATAAATCGGACAAATACCGGTCGGTTTACCTTGCCGTGGGGACACACCTTTACTGTACTTTGCAATAAATGACTGTATATTTTAAAAGTCTTAAAACAAATAAAAATAAGATAACATTTGAAAAGTATAAAATGTGAATGCTCAGTGCAAAATCCTTAATCCTCACATTCTTCAGTAGTTTCCTTATTTTTATTATATCATATTCCATTTTTTAATGAAAATATCATCTGTTCATTATGTGGAATTTTTAGAAATCAATTGAAATGGATATAACAGTTTTTGACGTAAACTTGATACTAATCATGTGTTGTTAGTAGGAACCTCAGGCAGTCAGAAATTGTTTTTTGATGAATGTTGCTAACAAGGAATTATTGTTTTTTAAAAGTATCAGTACAGGCTCCTTTTTTCCCCGTACTTTGAAATTTTAATTTTCCCCTACATGCTTTTTGCTGTGTGAGAATGGAGGATGTTTAGCCTCTAAGTTAAACATCCTCCATTCAGTCTTTAATAAGTATTTTTAAAAATTTTAATAATACAGAGTAAAGGCATAAACACTTTTTCGGAAAAATCCACTTTTTGTCATAAGGGAACTAAAGTGGCCTGAAAGACTGAGATTTTTTTTAACCACAAATTTAATTCCCCACATTCACTTTAAAATTGAATGGGATTGCAAATTTCAAAATAGTCTGTATGATTTGTTAATGTCGGGAAAGACCCCTCTGTTCTTAGTAAAATGCAAGATTTTTAGTGACTAAAACCCCCCATAGAATGTTTGAAAACAAAAAATAGAACATTAAAAAAAACCTTATCAAAATATGTTAAAATGGTCCATTTTTTTACTTTGAAATAACAAAAAAAAAACCATAATTTATTAAAATACAATACACAAGTCTTATCAGCACAAAAAAACTGTTTATTGTATAATACTGAAGAATATCTATCTGTAGTAGCACAATCTCTGTTACCACTTAACAGCTGTCAATTTTCACACAGCCATTTTCCCCGGGGCAAGGCAGTGGATAATGAAATCGTAGCCCCTTAAAAAACAAGATTTCTACAGAAACTGTTTGGGAGTTTTCCCTTTTGTAAATTATAAAGGTGAAGGAATCTGTTTTTCCCCTTAAATTTTACAAACCTCTTTTTTTTGTTCTTATTTTCCAAAAAAGGACTAAACAAACAGTTTTCATCAAATAAAATTGCTTGAATACACACATCTACAAATCTTTGTTTGCTTTTCCCAGGTATAAAAAACTTAAAAAAAGATTTCAGGGAAAAAAGCCTGACAGTAACACAAAGAAAGGGTTTGAAAAAAAATTTAAAATGTTAGTGTTAAATCAAATATCTACAGAAAAAAACTGATTCTTAAAATAATATAATTTTTGTATTATTTATAGGATTGTTCACTAAACTATAGATATCACATATTTTAACGAGTAATGTCACTGTATGATGCACACTGATATGATAACAAACCACCTAACTCCTGAATATAACAGGGCAGAAGTCCCCCCAGATATAAACGCCCGGTATCATAAAGAATTAGGCTGAAACCACAAAGAATACAGATACCTTTAGGCTAAATATATACAATAAACTATAACCTTTAATAGTAAACTCTATCAAAAACGGGACTACACAAATCCCTGTTGCACTCGACTCACTAATCTCATTTAAATAAGACGGAGAACCAGCCCCAACAAGGGCGACCCCACACAGGAACCTACCCTATAAACCCTACACCATCCCTAAATCGTGTATACGTGCACCAAGCTGCAAAAACTATGTAACACAAATGACAGATGTATACCACACCTATACACACATAACTACACGGACTAAGGCTATGTTTACACTGCATCAGACAAAAACCGGCCCAAAAGCGGCTGTTTTCTCTCCGATGCAGGACCGCGGATTTTGTCACGCTTTGTGACAAAAGCCGCGGTTGCTTCTCGTTTTCCTGACGTCCCCCATACAATTGTATTGTATGGGAAGCCGTCAAGAAGACAAGAAGCGCCGGCGTATTATACAACATGTTCTATAATACGCCGCTGCCGAAAGACGGGCAGAGAAAAGACGAGCAGTGTAAACAGCAGCTTGTCTTTTCTATTGCCGGCTATGGGGCCACACTAACGATCGATCTGCGACCTTTTAAAAAACGAAAAGCGCCGGAGATACGATCGTTTTCCTGTGCAGTGTGGACATAGGCTAAAACAAACAACATCCATCTCCCAGAAAAATGGGAAAGGGGAAAACAAAATGGTTCCCTGTCCTGACACGTTTCCCCCACAAATATTGTGGGTTCATCAGGGAACAGCAAATATAAATAACAATACAAAATATAGTCCAATGATATAGTTAATAAAGACTATAGGGATGGCAGAAAAAAATATATAAAATAACTAAGAGGTAATAAATAGTGATAACAACCAAAGATCAATAACACTACTTACCATCACTTATTGTAGTACGATGACAAAAAATAAGTAGAGCAAGAATGATAGCTTGATAATACCTAAATAGTAGACAACAATTACAATAAAAATATGTATAACAAAAATAATAAGCAACTAGGGGGTCATATGAACGATGTAAATACAAGAGAATCATTGATACCATATGGTTGAAGTGTTTTTAATCGGAAGATCCAACTTGCTTCCCTTTGGAGGATTTTTTTCTCGAAATACCCTTTTCTGGGTGATGGATGAACGACTTCAATAACAGAAAAAATGATAGATAAAGGGTTACCTTTATGTTTCAGATTCATATGTCTCGCTAGGGGGCTTCCCATAATGAGATTAGTGACAGATTTTGATACAGATATAAAAGGGCACGCCTTACATCTCCCACATCTATATGTGCCCTGCACTTTAGAATGAAGCCACATTGTAGATGGAGAAGGTGGCACGAAATGACTCCGAACAAGATAGTCCCAGAAATTTCATCGGTCGTGAGGACTCTAGAAGATACAGTATATTGATAATCTGATTAGCGTCTACACAGCAGCTGCTGCGACTACTCATTTGGTTTGTAAAATTTTCTCTAAAGAAGAGGGAGTAGGGGTCGTTTCTCCCTGAGGCATAGATAAGGGTTGAGACGATGATATAGATCCAGAACCCGAGGGAGTATCTGTAGGGCCATTTGTTTTTTTGTGTGTTGTTTGTTGCTCTCTGCCTTCTTTTCGGTCCCCATTGGGATTGTTGATTATAACCCTGATGTCTCGTTTGATACGGGGGTTCTACGGAAACCCCTATTCGCTCTACGGGAGTCGCTGTCTGATAATTAAGACTCTGATGATGATGGTGATGTATCAAAACCTCTAGGATTTCTATATATACTAGAATAAGCTCGATTTTCTCTAAATTCTGTCAAGTCTTTCACAAATTGCTTATGTTTACACACTTTTAGATGTATGGTGAATTTATCAATATTGATTTTTAAATCCGATTCAAATCTCTAAAACTCAGGTTCACTGGTACACTGATATGGCCATATTTAATTCACCCCTACTACTTGGATGAAAATTCATTTCCTATCTGTAGTATCCACAGTCTAAAGCAGCGTTGTAGTAGGAACTTCATCACATCGCTGTAAGACGAGCCACCTACTAGCCTTCTGAAAGCTGCTACATGGTAACGTCCATCTTGAAAAATAGAAGCATTAGACACTGGCTGTCAAGTAGCAACCAACCATACAAGAGAGGAACATGAGATAGTAGTCCATACAGTGGGTACCAAAGAAATCACCCAAGAAGACAGTTTTAGAAAACCTTACAGACTCTGATCTGCCATTTTCTACTTTTAAAAAACCTCTCACCAGGAATCCATATACAAACATGATTACAAGAAAACCATAATAAGGACCTGTGATCAAAAATCTTCCCCAAATAAATAGCAAAAATGAGTCCAGTCCTGAATAACCAATTTCCATGAAAAGTATAATAAAATACACACATACAATAAATATAGCCAGGGTTTTTCATACTAGCAATGGAAGAGAATAAACAATCCATAACAAGGGGAAGAAGAGGAACTCCACAGGTAACACAGACCCTATCTCGGCTTCATCAGGGGTATTTTTCTGGTACCCACAATGTGGTTAGCCAAACTTCAAATTAATCACCAAATCACATGGACTTCTCCCTTTGCCTATTTGAAATATTATACACTGTGAGATCAGGGAAATATACTGACAAATATTCTTTAAAATCTACCTATGCACTGCCTACTACCCCAGTACAGACTTACATGAGGAACTGAACTTTAGAGGACCTCATTGCCAGATATCTCTGTACTGGACAAATATTTAACAAAAAAAAATATGGAATGATGAGAATTTAGCTAAGCTGAGAAGCTTCACAACCTGAGAAAATACTCAACTCAAAAAGATTAGACTACCACATCTACAACCCAGTCTATCATGAAACTACAGATGATTATAGTCTCTCACCTCCACAGAGTTCTGGATTAGTACCAACATCACTACATCTATAAGCTACCAAGGTGGCACAGGGTGTCTCATGTCTGATATGCCAATATCTGATAAATGCATGGACCTTATCCAGTTGTTAATGCCACCTTTGCACAAATAACTATGAACTCCAAAAAGGCAGTAGATACTAGGACTTTGTTTTGCAAAAAATGACATCTCATTCCCAGATCAATTTGTGACACAAAACCAAACAACAATACAAGTTCTGTGTGAAAAGCTTAGGAAGGAAATAATCTTCCAAAGCCTCTAACTACCTACAGATACCTTGACAATAGAGATGGTACACTGTCTATACCTACAAAGAGACTTAGGGCAGAGGCAAGTGCTGACCTGGTCCAAATTTACCGACATGCTGTCATTTTGCCACCCATGGTACATCATTATCAAATAAAGCAGAAAATACAGTTGCTATTCTACAGAACACAACTCTTTCTCACAGACAGATTTTAGAATAGTCTCCATATCATTGTTCATTAAAGTAGTAGATTCCACATTTTTGACTACAATGCACTGGTATGGCTAACTTTCAAGGGAAGGAAAAAGAGTCAAACAGTAAGTTATGTAAACCCAAGCATATTTTCATGAATTACATACCAACCTTCTCAGCACCAAGTGTATACAAATTCCAAAGTGGAATTTCTGGAAGCACAAGGCATACTAAATCTTTTTTTTTATTGATAGACTAAACTCAAATACCTAATGACTGGGGATCAAAAGCTCCTTCCTAATCACAGAAGAGAAGGTCCAAAGTGCCATCAT
This sequence comes from Phyllomedusa bahiana, assembly GCA_025379985.1. Classification (NCBI taxonomy): domain Eukaryota; kingdom Metazoa; phylum Chordata; class Amphibia; order Anura; family Hylidae; genus Phyllomedusa; species Phyllomedusa bahiana. The sequence goes on along the minus strand of JAODAL010022168.1, from coordinate 59,355 downwards.
CATCAAAGCATATTCACAAAGCACCTGGCTCTAGTAGCTTTTCCATAGAATATAATAAAAGAGAATACATTCTAAAACCTTCTCCCCATAAACCATCCTGTAATTGACACAACTATTTAGGAGAACATGTCAGCTGCCTGATTAATGTACAGAATGAAATAGCTGCAGATTTCCTGGTTCCAGCAATGTGGGTTTTACCCTGAAATCCTACTGTATTTCAGAGTAAATTACCCAGTAAAGCTGAGTTAGGTATGGGGAGAAACCCCATAGATGAAAGAGATGTATCCAGTGTTTGGCTTCTCCCGCACTTTTAGCTCAACTGACTGGCTTCTCCCTTATTTACCTGTAGGGAGAATGGCTGGACCCCATAGCAAACTTTTTAATGTTCCCCTGCCTACATAAATTTAAAAAATGAATGTATCACATGTACTCTTATGAGGCATGGTTCACGTGTCAAAGGTTCCGTCAGAACGACAGAAAAACTAGAGCAGCTTGATGCACTATTTTTTACCACGGTGGAAAACCCGACACAGTAATTGTAATTAATAAGGTCCGTTGGACACTGTGGATCCCTAGAAGTCCGTTTTCACCTCTGCGTCAGATGTGAACCAAGCCCAAATTCTTCAGAAATATGAACCGTTTTTAATATATATCCAGCACCAGCAATTTGTCTCTGGACTTGCAGTCTGCTCCCTGGCCCTGATCTTTTGTCATCACCGTCTGCCTCCTTGCAGCCACTGAGCCTCAGGAATGAAGGGGTGAGTACAGATGAGGCACGTGTACAGATACTGCCTACCAGCACATCCCTTCTCCATCTCATACATCCTGCAGCTCATAAACCAACCATTTTATTTATTTTTTTTAAAAGCCCTAAGAACGTGCAACTAACACCAAAAATGCACAAAAAAAAGTGCAACACGAGTGCCACACAAAAACAGTGCATTCGGGATATGGTCTATCACAGACCCATACTTAAAAGTAATGGGCCCCCCATATACCTCGAACGGTAAGAGTTTCTCTGCCGGGCCATAAGGCACCTGCACAGGAATACACGATACGTATTCTCCCCTGCCGAAGCAGGAAGAGAACTAAATGCTCCCTCACCGAGCCAGAAGGCATCCGCATGAGGTCGCACAAATGGTCCTACTACCGAGGCAGATCGAACCTACAAGTTCGCACTTAGCGTCAGAATGGCCTGCCACACCAAACTTCGACCAAGTGCTCACCTGGTGGCCAACTCCGAAGAGTGCCGGGGTTTGCAGGGGAGAAAGGAACCAGATGGCCACACATTCTCCCCCAAGACCTCAGGAGAGTCCCAAAAGGGTACCGCATCCCAAAATCCGACACACAAAACGTGACACACAAAACACACGTGACATGAAAAATAAATAAAAGTGAATGTGTGCAGTGAGATACTGCCCGGACATCCGGCCGGAAATTATAAAAATTTCCCTATTGCCTAGCCAGAAGGCCGGGGAATAAGGACGTGTGCTTAAAGGGACAGTGAAAGTAGTGCCGTGCAAAATGTGCCAAAACTCAAGTGGGCCCCTTCACCCAGTGAGTTCGGGCACCCCAGGTTCGTCAATCCTGGGGCACATCACACTTAGGTTATCATAGTCCCCTCAAGCCATTCTGTCTTCGATCCTGGGGTGGGGGGGGGGAGTCACCTACGGCTGCTGTCTCTCGAGCAAAACCGCGTACACCCCCTCCCTGCCCCTAGTGTGGTTCTCCATTCGGGCACAGACCCCCATAGCAGCTCTCCCACAGCCACCAGGGAGTCTGATAAGAACAGATACTACACTTGATCTTAGCCAAGAGGATAAACAAACCATTTGTTCACTTAGGCCTACCTGCTGTAGAGGATCAAATGGTTGCAGCACACTAAGAGGGCGGGGTGGAGCTGGCATCATATGAGAGGTGCTGCCGACAGTGAGCCGTAATTTGACCCTGTTCATTGCTGTCTGAGCACGGTAGCTACCCCCATTCTATCCGTCATTCTCCTCTGCAGTGTTGGAACCAGACGGGCCTCTAGTGCATTGAAAGTGGCCTTTAGGGAGACTCAGAGCTGTGGTGCGAGTAGCACGCCGCTCCCAGATTTTGCATAAACCATGCCCTCTTTATATCAAGCCAAGCCACCTTCACAAATAAGGCCACACCTACTGCACCCAAATGTGTAACATCTCTGGAAGAAAGCTAATTGAGGGGTTTGACGTTACCCAGCTTTCCTGGACATTGGAGAGGCTACTCAACATCTAGGGGAGCTGGAAGATTCTCCAAACTGTTCCTGAACCGAGACACGTCAACCAATATTACCACCATACAGTGACCAGATATTGGTCGATACCAGTGTACACAGGCTCTGCAGACTGTATATTTCCTCCATACAGTGACCATATAGCGGTAATTGCCAGTGTACACAGGATCTGTAGGCATATACGTGATTACAGTGCAGTTACATCCAGGGACTCACAGGAGATGTCTTCTATGACTGTAGTTGTTCTCTTTCCTTTTTCTTCCACATCCTTTCCAGACCGCCATGATGACTTCTCCCAGCCAAAACTTGTCCCTGCCGAATTTGCCACACAAACATCTTAGAATTCTAATCTGTCAAGCACTTCTCTACCTTCTCTACATAAAGGTGGGGAGGTTATGGGGTGATAGGTGGAGGTGGTAGGGGGTGATAGGTGTAGCTGGGAGTGTTATGGGAGAATAGGTGGAGGTGAGGGGGGCTTATGGGGTGGTAGGTGGCGATTGTATTTTGTGTTGGCACTTGGCTGCATGGTGGGGGAGGGGAAGGAGAAAGGAGTACAGAGCACAGGTTACAATTGAGGAGGAGGGTGGCAGAGGACCATCCCCCTATAGATTGTACTGCAGCTGTGGTCTGTACCCCCCGAAATCATGTTGTGTACCTTGAACTCTGTACCTCTGCAACCCTAGAAGATCAGCCACAGGACTGAATTTCAGTGGGTGCAGGGGATGGAGTTTAGTACGGTCATGTTTTTTAAGTGTCTTTATACAGGTTTCCCCTTTGGACTAGATCAAATTCACTGGACTACATTGGACAAGCATTGGATCCACTTCTTTAATAAAATGGTCAACGAGGGCTGATGTGTTTATTTAAATAAAATGTTTTTGTGTCATGTCATTGTGTTGTTTTAACATTTTATTTCAGTGCTAGTAGTGGAGGTTACTGACAGACACCTCTCCATTACTAGTGCTAGGACTTGTTTTCAGTCAACAGTGTTTTTTTCACCCCCATGGCTGATACTAACCCCCTGTCACTGTTACCCCAGTATCCAATGCACCTGGGGTACTGGGAAGAGACAGATTTCCATTAGAAGTGGACCTTCTAATGTGATGGTTCGTTTCTGGGTCAGCTGCGGGCTGGTATTTTTAGGGTGGGAGGGACCAATAACCATGGAATTTCTCATCCTGTTAGCATCAGCCTGCAGCTGCTGGTTTTACATTGGCTGGTTATGAAAAATGAGAGGAACCCTACATAGTTTTTTTTTTTATTATGTAATTATTTATTGATTACAGTGGGTGCCTACTTTTTGATTTTTAATAAATAAATAAACAACGTAGGGTCCCCTCCCCCATTTTACATAACCAGTCAAGGTAAAAAAAAAGCAGCTGCAGCCTGATACTTGCAGGATAGGAAGAACCATCGATATTCGGCTCTTCCCTTCCTAAAAATACCAGCATGCAGCCACCCCAGAATAGAACTTTTACATTAGAGAGTCCACTTTCGATGGTTATCCAGATCTTCCCACTATCCCTAGTGAGAGAGGGTTAGGAGTCAGCCTTAAGGTGAAAAAAACCACCGCTGCTGGACACCAAGTCCCGGCAATAATAATGGAAAGGCATGTGTCAGATGCCTCCATTACTAACAATTGAATTAAATGGAAAAAAAAACACAACACTAAACAGAAAAAAAGTAAATAAACCCTTTTTAACCATTTTATTAAAAAAATAGATCCAAAGCTGATCTGCTGTGGTCCACCAAATTCGAAGTAGTCCAGAAGGAGTACCTGTAAATAAAAAGAAACATTACACACTCACATAGGCCGAACAGTCTATTCAGTGGTACCGAGTTATTTTTTTTATCATAGAACTGGGTGCCACTTGTGGGGGCTGGGCATTGCACAGCTTTTCTGGACACTGGATAGTCTATCCATTCTCTGGAATGTTGGTTGACATCTCATCCGCACATGGGGATTAAGATAGGAAAACTGTGTGACCTCTTGTGTCTCGAAAAACTCGGTGGCACACCACTCCCACAAGCTGTACACAGCTTTTCTAAGATAAGCAATCTGTGTGCCCGTCCTTCCTCCCACTTCTGCCTCTACACCCCCACTCTTAATCCATTTCCCTCTACCCCCACTCCGACCCCCTCTGACCCTCCACTGAATCCTAGATCCCCACTCAAACCTCTCTCCCCCACCCTATCTACCCCCACCACTCTTAATCCCCTACCCACACTAAAATTTCTCTCCCCAACCCATCTACTCTAAACCTCCCTTCACATCCTTACTCTACACCCATACACACACACTCACTTACCCCTCTTTACAACCACAACCAGAAACACTCATCCCACTTCCACCATACACGCTCACTCCCATACTCACCAGTATTGCTATGGAGCTGCTGACAGCCTGAATTGTTCTGACATTGCTCTGCTGGGAAGCTCAGGCGGAGCTTTCCTTACAGCAGTGCACTGGGGCCTGTTTCTCTTGCAGTATCCTATGTAGGAGCTATCAGAACAGTGCCGGGCACAGTCAATGGCCTGGCTGGAGGTGAACAGAAAGTTATGACAACTTACTATTAAAGGGGTTTTGCCAGGACATGCCTTATCTGCTAAGAAGCAATTGTAAACAAGCCACGCTTAGAGAGAGACACAGCCAGAGCATAGAAATGTTCACTCAAATAATCCAACTACAACTAGTGGATTCTGTATACAAAAGACAACACCTTTTCTCCACAGCAGCTTGAAAGCTTCTTCATGTTCTCTGTCATCAGATAAAGCAGGGATCTACTCAGATAATCACACTACAACTAGTGGATTTTGTATACAAAAGACAACATATTTCTACCCGGTGCCTTGAAAGCTTCTTCAGCTCCCTTTCATCAGATAAGAAGTGTTCTCTGCGCAAGCCCGGCCAGCAGCTCTTGTCAGGTTGTATCTAATAGAAGCTTTGAAGTAACTAAGGGCAGGTAAGGCAGCCTGTAGCTCTCTCAGGCTGCAATTTTTGTAATCACATATATTTAGAAAAGTGATTAAATACGCATTTTGGAGGATCCCACATCAACATTACATCGTGGCAAAACCCCTTTAACTGCCGGCAGGGCCCTGAAATAAGATCCCGTTGTCTGTCACTAGGGGGCCCATCTGGTGACAGGCGAAGGGATGTTATCACAGGGCCCATCTCGACAGTGAGCATTAAGCTACTGTTCATTGCCAGCCAAGCATCGTAGTGTTGTGACTGCATGGGCCTTCCAGTAATCAAGGCTATGCAGCATGTTTTAAAAGGGCAGGGTTGGCAGTGAAAATTAAGTTACTGTTCATTTCCGGTTGGCCCCCCTAGTGATGGCGGGCCCTGGTCTTGGAGAAGCCACATGTTGGACTCTCCCAGCTGCTTCACCAGGTATATCCATAGCATTTCTGGGTAAAATTCACATTGCTGGAAACAGGAAACCTACAGCTATTTCATGCTGCCTGTCATTTTGGCAGCTTGAACCAGCTGACAAATTGCCTTTAACAGTATCTATTTCAAAAGCATGGTAATAGGCACTTTTCTAAAATTTACCACAGCTTTACTTCCCAAGCTTCAAAGGAACCCAAAACTCTCCCAGTCGTAGAGACCTGTTCCACTACTTAACCAAAAATAAAATAAAACACAAGAACACAATAATTTCTTCCCTCAATAGCCCATTCTACTCAAATAGACTTTATTACTAACCACTATGCAATCAAAAATATCCACACTATGATAGCACCAATAATAGCAGCTCATGATGAGGGCAAACTTCAATCTGTTAAAGAGGTTCTTCACTTTAGACAATCCCAACCTGTAACAAGGGTCCTTTGACAATAAGTTTATCACAAAGTGTCCCTTTGTGATATATGTCTAATATGTGATTTGTTGAGAAATCAGGCAGTAAGTGTGCAGTTTCCCTGCAGCACCACCACAAGGGAAATTGGCATTACAGAGTGCCCATTCAAATCAATAGGTTGTCTGTGTAGTACAGGACAGGCCCTCCGGAGTGACAGACGCTCTTTGTAATTGCAAGAGTAACCTTCTGTATTAATTTAGAATATAATAATAAGATGTATGAAAATGGGTTTTGTAAACCAGAGAACAGCCTTAACTTAAGCAAAAGCTTTTCATAAAGTCTCTTGGCCCTTATAACTGAGATGTGGCACAAACAAAACTTCAACCCAGTCGTTACCACAACTCTGAAGCATAGGAACGGGGAGGCAATGGGAGGGCTTTTCACCCCAGATGGTACACTTCTTGTAGAGCAGGTCCAGACAGCACGTCTGCGTGCAGGTCCGGTCCCGTCGCGTCTTTTCAATTGTATGCATGTCCTCAGGACACTCATACAGTTGAAAACTAAGGCGGAACCGGGAGCTATTGTCTCCTTGCTCCACCGACTGAAGACTCCTGTGGGCTGGAGGTAAAGTGATACAGTTATGTTATCAAGCCTCCTGACCCTGCTGTGTCTTCTAGGATGCAGAGCTACGGGATAGGTGGCATAATGACATCACACCACTCATGTGGGACACAAGATTCTACAGCTAGCTGCTGGTCAGAGTATCATTTACAAAAATTAGAGACCTATATACCTACCTATTTACCTACAGGATGCATATATACCTATCTACCTACAGGAGGCTGTATACCTACCTACAGGGGGCATATATACCTACTTATCTACAGGGGGCTGTATACCTACCTATCTACCTACAGGGGGCATATACCTACCTATCTATCGGGGGCATATATACCTACTGAGGGCCTATATGCTTACCTAATGAGGGTCTATATACCTACATACTGGGGGGTTCCTTTATACCTACCTACTTAATGGGGGGCAATACTGCTAACTACTTACCTAATGTGGGTCTCTATACGTACCTACAGTGGGGCTATATACCTTCCTACTGGCGGGCCTATATATCTATCTATTTAAAGCGGTTGTATCATTACATTAAATGTTCTTCAGAATAATGGGACAGTGAAAACAAGCAACTTTGCAATTGGATGTCATTTACAAAGCTGTCTTGTTTTCACTGTCTCCCTTTTCTTTGTTTTCTGTAAACACTGTTCCCCAGTGCTGGTCAGATTCCACCTCCTTTCATTTCATTGGCTGACGGCTCTACTAATTTACATTCTGTCTGGCCCCTGGTCGTATTCACGGGAGCGTGCATTCCTGCCTCTCTCACTCAGAATAAGGGGCTGGCGACATTTCACTCTGCACAGCCAGCAGCTCCACAGTAACACTGCAGCTGCTTCTACAATCAGAAAACAGCAGAATTGTGCCTCAGTGCCTAATGCTCCTGCGTGTAAACATACAAGGGAGACAGATCTGTGCTGCTCTGGATGAGTTCATAGAAGACTGGATTCAACTGTAACAAACCTCCAGCTGTGAGAGGAGAAGAGATCAGTGCTCTGAGCACATATAAAACTGTCTAGACTGAATGCAGCCCTGTGGTATGTAAACAAACAGCTCTTACAAAATAAGACTGCATAAGGAGAGGAACGACTCAGTGACATGTGGACTCAGACAGAGAGGGGGGATGTGCTATCCCCTCCCACTGTTCTCAAACAAACACACTGGCTCGGAAGCAAGCATGAACAGTGAAGGGGGGGGGGAGTATGTCATCCTCCTTCAGCTAAGAAACACCCATCTGGGAGGCGAAGAAATGCCCCTGGATTTTAGGAACTGAGAAACTGAAAGTACAAGGAAACACAAAAACTGATGAAGCGATAAATCCACTTTGAGGGGGGTAAAATTACTACCAACCTTCTTAATGAGTTCAATATTACTACCTACCTACTTAGTGGGGCACCTATATTCCTATCTATCTTTTGGAATAAAAAAATAGGCCTCATTTACTGCCACTAACCCTACTCATAACTCTTATATTTTAGTTCACTTGACCTTACATAAACAGACGTTTATTTGACTAGAGTGAGCACAATGGAGAAAGGCATGTTGATATCAAGCTGTTTCATAGAGCCTGCTTTTCACAGGCAGCTTCAGACTTTCACTTCCTGGTCAAGCATTCCATAGCATTGATTGGCATATCAGCTTTGCTATTCCTAGCTGATCCTGTTACAGTGACATGAGTGCAGGAGGTTTGTATACTGTAGTGCACAAAGTTCTAAGGCTATGTCCATAAGAGAAGTATTTCAATTCAGAATCCACGAGGACTCTGACTTCAAATACTCATCTAAAACAGAAAGTAAATCATTCCCATTTGCATCAATAGAAAAAACGTGTTGTAGTTCAAACAACGCACATTTTTGGTGGTCTTTTTTGCTGTAAAAGTCACTTGCAGTGCATTTAAGGAAGTGGGTGGATGACTCCTGTATAGATGCACTTGTTTTGTGAACATCACACACGCCCAGGTGCTCAATTAGTTACTGCACATGGTGTATGCATTTGGGAGCAGGTGTATTGTAACTATCTTTTTACAGTGTGATGTTCAGTTCAGATATGGGGGGTGGGCAGCTTCTGTATAGATGCACCTGCACCCCTAATGCATGTACTATGTTAAGTGGCTAAATAAGCTACTGGGAATGTATAAGTTTACTTGTTCCATAGATTTCTCCATAACTGCATCAACCTATTTATAGTTTATTTTTACATGTAATAAGCACCTTCTGTATTTCTATACATTTCCAGACATTCAGTTAAGTGATAGAACGGATCCTTAACCTTAAATTAAAATATGCAATCATACTTCATAGCTCTGTTAGGCAAGAAATGAACTGAATATAATAGCTGCTGCTTGACTTCTAAAAAGTCTCATTTCCTAATATCTGATTACTTTAGTGTCAGCAATTAATCATACAAGTAGATGTTGAAAATGTGAGAACTGCAGCTTTTTCTAATATTGACGCTTTTTATTAAGACAACTATTCTTTACATTTCACAGAAAGGGGTTTTATGAGTTTAGAAAAAAAAAATTAATAGTGTCTAGTATTGGTACATAGCGCTATTTAAGTAAAACACTTTTTTAGAATTTTGATAAAACGTGCTTAAACAGAATTTCTATTGTATGTCTGCTAATATATTTTATTTTTTTATATATACTTTGACATATAAAATGCCTTGGTAATGTAAAAAATATTGGCTCTAGTGCTTGTGGATATCTCTACTGGGGGACAATTTTTCATACATAGTTTATAGGTTTTATTGACATTTATTTTTGCTATTATTAGTAGTATTTTGCACATTTCAGACTGTAGAAGGATAATGTAATGGGAGAGCCACCAGTTTACAGTGTGCATCCTGCTGACATTTACCTTTGATAGATTTTACTAGAAAGCTATAGTTAATAAACTGTATACCACGTAGTGTAATTTTTTTAATTATAAGATGCCACTGGAATGAATAGTGTAGTCGATTACATTATTCTATCGTGCAGAAAACAAGCATACTGAAGATATACCAGCTTGCTGGAGGTCATTCCTTTGACCACTGAGAAAATTCAAAGAACTAAACAGCACTTCAGAAAAAAAGTGGTGGATTATTTAACCCAACAGCAACGTTTTAAGCTTCAGAGATGAAACGTTGCCGTTGGGTTAAATAAACCACCACTTTTTTTGCATTTTTGTACTTTCTATTAGACCTTGGTTCTGGTCTGTAAGGCGAGCACTACAAATTCCTTCTATACCGCCGGTGCTGCTGAAAAATTAACATTAAGGAAATGGGGACCAAGGGATGCATTTGATGTATATAATGTGAGATTTCCCAATATTTATCTCACAAGCTTACTTTAATTAAAAAGTTTGCAGCATGAATCTATCTTTATATTGTCTTCCCATAGTCAGAAATTAGGGGTGACATGTATGATTTATGGCGATTAGACGACAATTTTTATGCAAATTAGAATAGGATAGAACGCACCTTAATTTATGAACCCACTCTACAGCGGGTCATAAATCAGGTGCATTCTAGTGCTAAGATGACATGTTTTTCTCAGGTAAACCACTTTGAAAGTGGTTTACCTGTTCCAGCAGTAATACATCTAGATTTGCTGTACTGAAGTTAAAAATCTATAGCGTCATACGGTTCTAGCGCACCCTGCCTCCTGCATGACCCCTGAAATCAGGTGCATTACAAAGTGCTGCGGGTGCTCTGTAATGCACCTGATATTGGCGTACAGGTGATTTTAAACTATAGGGAACAGGGCTGCACTAGATGTCGGGCTGAAAAGAAGCCAGACTTTTGGCACAGCCTCGTTCATACATGTCGCCCTAGTTTAAATACATTTTCCCCTGTTGTATGTGAAATTGATTACAATTAGCGATGTCCTGGGTCTACCTTGGCAGAGCAGCTCTGTAAAATGATGGTGTATATAAATCACTTATTAAGAAGTCAGAAATGGTTACAAAAAACATTTATGCCTTGTGTATAATTGTCTCTGACAACCAGGCTCCCAATCTACTTCTGCCTCTTAATTATATTATCACCTCTCAATAAAAGATATTACGGGCCTTATGTATGAAGACTGTCTAGCAGTAAGACTGTCTTTGTTGCCCATAGCAACCAATCAGAGCTCAGATTTTCTTTTTCCAGAGTACTATATGAAATAGAGGCTAAGTAAGACAATCTTACCGCTAGGCAGTTTTCATACATAGGGCCCTATGTTCCTGCTGTTTTCCTTACTTCTAAACCTGATCTGACACTGCCTGGTTCCTGCTGATCTACTCCTTCTGGCACATGCTCTTGACATAGGAAATGACTACAAAATCCCACTCATCTAATCACTGGCTCAGGCAGGTCTCTGCTGTGGCCAGTTATTGGCTGTGTGTTAAGATCAGCTACCAGAAAGCGGAAATCACTAGGGACCGTAGCACTGTCAGAATGTCATTGACAAGGGAAGTTGGGAGGTAATAAGGTTTGTGTTTGTTTTTTATTCAGTTAAATAAAAAAAGTCCTTTAAGTATTTATTGTGAGACGCTTTCTTTGTAAAATAAGGTAACAGTATCTCTGTGTTAGACTCCAGAAAATCTTTCCAATGTGATCTTTTAATACAGAAGATTAATGTTCTTAGAGCCATATGTCAGGTATGGGGAATTAAAAAACACCTATAAAATGTTGTCGTCAATGAATGAGCCAGTAAAACTATGAGGTGATGCCAGATGCTGTACACTAGGCCCTGCTGCCAAATATGGTAGTAAGGCTGTGAGGCTTAAAACAATGTTAAATTTATGGCTCAGATCCAGGTATGTCTCCATAGGGTATTAATTTTACACATTTCAATTGCAATTCCACTTAAACATATGTGCCCAATATATACATTAGTAAGTGAAAAACTCTGGCAGAAAAATGAACAGCATCCTAACATATACTTTCCTTCTTATAACAGCAGCTTCGATATATATTTCCTGAGGATATAACAGCCGACAGACTGTTTTTCACATCTTCATTCAGCCATCAAGATGGTTTTGCCAGTTATGTTTCTGTGAAATGTAAAGAATGGAACAGCCATACATCCAGTACCAGTTTTTAATGAGAGAACTTTTCCAGATGAACAAAGTCTTGCATTTTCTTCCTGTTCCATGTGAAGGTTTATTAAATGGAAAATCAAGATCTTCAGAGAAGCAAAACTGTGCAGTGAATATTAAAAGTTAACCACTATTTACAATGAGTGTTCGATGTATATGTTCTTTTGACAGACAGACAACCTTGGATATAAATGAAAAGATAATCGGTGTCTACGAAGAGTCTTATATTTTTATGTTGTCTTGACAGAGTGCCAACCTTGGACATAATTAAATACAGGGTTCGGAGAGCTACTGAACAGAGATGCATAGCTCAGTAGAATATGTCTGAAAATAGATATAAAGATCTATATTCTAACTAATGATCCAATGTATCGTATTATTTATTAGGGGAAAGAGTATTCAAGAATTATGAAGAAAAGGGCCCTGTTTGGCAGAAAAGGGAGGTTGTATAATAGACCTCTAAATGTTGCCCTCATGAAATAATACTAAGAAAAATACAAAGAAAGTGCCTCCATAATACGGCATGTTACAGAGCATGCTATGAAATCTGGAGTTTGTGACAAAAAACCTTCATGTGGCCTCTATAAAATCGGAGTCATGTGGAGGCACAAATTTTATGGGCACCACATTAGTGATCTGTAACACAAACTTCTGTAATACCGTGTTGTGTAAGACTATAATCTGATTGCAGCACTTATATTTAAACATAAGAAATTATCAGCCACACATTCTTTAGATTCAAAGACAGGGCCGCCGATAGGGCAGTACAACCGATACTGCTCTACCGGGCCCGGCCGGTCTGTGAAGCAAGGGGGTCCGCCGGCGGCGCCAGGCTCCGCCCTCTTGCTTCACAGAGGAGATCTTAATTGTATGCACGTCCGTGCGACGCGCATACAATTAAGATGAACGGCGGAGCAGGGAGAGCTGTGCGCTCCCTGCCCCTGCCGTACCTAGCTCTGCAGACGGCGCGGCGGAAGTGACTTCATTGCGCCGCCTGCCGAGCTTCCTGTTTTCGGCCCCAAGCCTAAAGCAGCAGGCTTGGGGCCGGGAGGTGACGGAGACGCCGGGGAGCGCGGCCAGGTAAGTAAGTACCCTACGGGGGGCCCTTGGGGGGGGGAAAAAACCTACGGGGGGCCTTTGGGGGGGAGGAAACTATACCACGGGGGGCCCTAAACTGGGGGGGACTAAAACCTACGGGGGCCTGATATGGGCGGGGGGACTATACCTACAGGGGGCCCTGATACTGGGGGGGGGGCCATGATGAAGGGGTGACACCCCGAAACGCGTCGCCATTCGTACCATACCTGTCTTGTTGTTTTTTCTTTTAATGGATTGGTAAATAAAGTCTAATATATTTTTTACCTTGGCCACTGGATTGCTGGACACTATCTTTTCTGCTATACCTACAGGGCGCCCTGATACTGGGGGGGAACTATACCTACAGGTGGCCCGATACGGTGGGTGCTATCCCTCAGGGGGGCCTGATACGGGGGGGGGGGATTATTTTAAGGGGCCCTTTACTGGGGGGGGGGGGGAAACTATCCCTACGGGGGGCCCTGTACTGGGGGGGGGGCTATCCCTACGGGGGGGCCCTATTCCCGGGGGGGGAACTATACCTACAGGGGACCCTAATACTGGGGGGGGTCAATACCAAAAAGGGGGCCCTAATACGGGGGGGGGGGGGGAACTAGCTACAGGGGGCACTAATACTGGGGGGGGGGGAAACGGTGCCTACAGGGGCCCCTAATCGGGGGGTGAAAACTATGCCTGCAGGGGGCCCCAATACGGGGGGGGGGAAATATGCCTACAGGGGGCCCTGTAATGGGGGGGGGGTGGAAACTATACCTACAGGGGGCCCTGATACTGGGGGTGGGACCTATGCCTACAGGGGGCCCCTAATACTGGGGGTGGGAAACTATGCCTGCAGGGGGCCCCTAATACGGGGGGGGGGAACTATGCCTACAGGGGGCCCTAATACTTGGGGGGGGGGGGGGAACTATACCCACAGGGGGCCCTGATATGGGGGGGACTATACCTACAGGGGGCACGTTTACTGGGGGGGGGGGGGGGGGGGTTTCGGGGGTCCTGTTTGGGGGGGGTGGGGGGGGGCCCTGTCCGGGGGGGGGAACTATGCCTAAGGGGGCCCTAATCCGGGGGGGTGAATGCCTACAGGGGGCCCTTTTATGGGGGGGGGACTATGCCCAGGGGGAAATAATACTGGGGGGAAAACTATCCTACAGGGGCCCCCTAGTCGGGGGTTTTGGGAAAATATCCCTACAGGGGGGCCCTGATAGGGGGGGGGGAAACTATACCTACGGGGGGGCCCTGAAGGGGGGGGGGGGAACATCCTACAGGGGGCCCCTTTACGGGGGGGTGGGAAACTATGCTGCAGGGGCCCCTAATATGGAGGGAAACTATGCCTACGGGGGGCCCTGTACTGGGGGGTAAAACTATACCTACAGGGGGCCCGTGATATGGGGGGGAACTATGCCTACAGGGGGGCCCAAAATACGGGGGGGGGGGGGAAACAGCCACAGGGGGCCAAATTGGGGGGGGGGGAAACAGCCTAAGGGGGCCCCTAATACTGGGGGGGGAACTATGCCTACAAGGGCCCAAATACTGGGGGGGGGGGGGGGGGACTATGCCTACAGGGGGGGCCCCAAGAATGGGGGGGAACTATTTGTCTCCAGGGGGCCCTAATTACTGAGGGGGACTTTGGCAACAGGGGGCCCTAATGACTGGGGTGTGAACTATGCTTACAGGGGGCCCTAATACTGGGGGGGGGGGGAAATATGCCTACAGGGGGCCCTAATACTGGGGGGGAAAAATAGCCTACAGGGGGCCCTAAACTGGGGGGGGGGAACTATGCCTACAGGGGGCTTAATAAGGGGGGGGGAACTATGCTAAGGGGGCCCAAGACTGGGGGGGGACTTTTTGTCTGGGGGGCCCCCAATGACGGGGGGAACTATTTCCCTTGGGGGAACTATTCTGCCTACAGGGGGCCCTAATCAAAGGGGGGGGCCCTAATCTAGGGGGGGGGGGGACTATTTGCCTAAAGGGGGGCCCTAATCTACAGGGGGGGACATTCTGCCACGGGGGCCCTAATCTACGGGGGGGAGACTATTCTCCTACGGGGGGGGCCTTTAATCTACAGGGTGGATTTTCTGCCTCAGGGGGGGCTTAATATACAGGGGGGATATTACCCTACAAGGGGCCCAAATCTACGGGGGGGACTATTTGCCTAAAGGGGCCCTAATCTACGGGGGGGGGACTATTCTGCCTACAGGGGGGCCGTAATCTCATTGGGGACAATTTGCCTCGGGGAGCCCCCAATCACATGGGGGGACATTCTGCCTACGGGGGGCCCAATTTCAGGGCGGACTTTCCCCCCAAGGGGGGCCTTTAATTACTGGGGGGGGACAATTCCGCCTACAGGGGTCCCAACCCTAGAGGGGGGGACTATTCTCCCACAAGGGGCCCATTCTAAAAGGGGGGGGAACTATTCGCCTACAAGGGGCCCCCTAATCCCGGGGGGTGGACTTTTCTGCCTACAAGGGGCCCAAATTACAAGGGGCCCTATTCTACCTACAGGGGTGGCCTAAGCTAGGGGGGGCCCCCCATTGTACCTACATGGGAACCCTAAGAACCCCGCCCGGGAGCCAGAAGCTGCCTATGTCTCCCACTACCTAGCTATGCCCGGTGGTGCCCAAACTACCGCCCGGGGGCCCCTTGTACCGTATACCATGAGGGACCCCCATAATTACCAGGGGGTTAATTTTTACCATTTGGGCCTTAAAAGGGGGAGTTTGTACATGGGGGGGGGCCCCATTTAGTTGGGAAAATTATTAAAAAAAAAAGGAAGAGTCTAAAGTGTTTGTTTGTAAATTCTGCGGGGCGAGTGGTAAAAGGGGAAGTCCTGGAGGTCTGGCCCCAAATAAGAGAAAAGGAAAAATGAACGACTCTCAGACAAACTCCCCTTTTGGGGGCCCTAAATGTAAGAAAACTTTTGCAAAGCCCTGTGTCCTTGTATCTACCACAATAGGGTCACGTATGGGGGAAAAATTTTGGTTTTGGTGGAGGTTTAAAATAACTAACAGTATGGGTATTATTCATATTTTAGGTTGGAGATATGTGGGATGATGTGGGGTTTTTATTAGGTGTTGTATATTGTTGTTTTTTTTATAAATTTTGGGTCTTGGTTTTTCTGGTTTAGTCAATAACATTATGGGGGATAGTCAGTATTGGTAGTGTAGGTGGCGGTATTATTTTGAATTTATATTTGTTGCTTGGAATTTGATCGGAATACTGGCTTTGCAGTAACATTATAGTGGTGACATGTAGGTATTTTCTGGACCCTTTTTTACCCAGCGAGAACTAAATCCAAAAACAATGCACAATTTCTTTTTTTTTCTTGTGACCCCATAAACAATTTTTTTTTTTTCTGGGGTGGTGATTTGTGAGCCGGGGGTGGTGGGGGGTGTGTCGGGATGCCCGGGAAAGGGGTTGGACGGGTGTTTGGGTCGGGCCGGGGGGAAGGAGGGGGGCAGACGCTCCAGCTGTATGGGGCCCCAACATTTCTGATTGCGGCCCTGTTCAAAGATATTGTTGTGTAAATGGCACAGATAAAAATCCCGAATATCTCAAAAAGGATCCCAAAAACCCCCAAAAAAGGCCCTTTTCCTTCAACAGACCAATGTAGTTCATATATGACTGTGATTGGTAATAGTCTACACAATTCTATCCTACAAAATGTATACTGACGTTACACAGACCACAAAAACAACACTATGTTTTCATCTGTTGAAGGCTACTTGTATGTTGCAAGTAAGCCAAAGTATATGTTTAATTTTAATGGTATTCAGACATATAGTGTGGCATACATACAATAATAAATGGGAACATACTCTTACATGTTACTATGTAAATCCTTACTGTCCACAGGAAAAATCAGAAATGAATCATGCCTTTAGTTTTATTATTTAGAAATTAGACCATAAAATGAGTTTTAATATTGCTATCCTAAATTTGGACAGGATACAGCTAGACAAGCTAGGCAAAAACTGCACCAAAGTTAAAAGAGAAGAATAATGCGGGGACTAGAAGTTTACTTTCAGTAAAAATCCTGTGTTATAGCATGTTGGTAAACCCCTTAAAAGGGAATCCATCCGGGTTTTGGGGGCCTGAACCACGGGCCGCAAGAAAAAGCTGCAGGTTTCCTTGTTTCAGTAAAGTTTGTTTTTACCCGGGAAACCCATTTAATCAGTTAGGAAACTTAGCCAGCTACAGGGAGAAACGTAGCCACCAGGGGAGTGGAGTCCAATGTACGGCTGCTTCTGATCAGCACAACTTAAAGGGAAGGTGTTATCAAAAAAATGACTTATTGTTTAACTCACATTTTTATGTTAAACACATTTTTTAGGAATTTTTGGTTATGTTTTTTTTTAGTTTTCCCTATCACTTTTAGTATTTTTTTTAATAATTCTTAAGTCCTGCAGTTTTCACTTTGGCCACTAAGCCTAATAATCGTCTGACCCTTCCTGTTCTGTTTAGAACGCATTTCAGCAGTGTGCTCATTATCAGCACAAGCAGGGTGTACAGATAACACAGAATCCACCAGCCACAAGAGGAGATGTCACAGCTCCCCCTCTCCCCTCCCTTCACAGTGAAAACTCTCCTATAGACTTCTTTAGGACAGAAACTGTCTTAAGAATCCAATGTACATGAAGCTGCTGTACAGTATCTCTATGACTGCTGTTAAAGCAGTGCAAGCAAGAATGTCTTCCCCACAATCATATATAGCGGTTCGAATAGAGAAATCTACAATCAGGAAATAAAAACGACTGAGAGGAATAGAATATGGATCAGGGGCTTGATTTAATAAGGAAAAAAAAATGGCGACAGATTCCCTTTAACTGGCAGGTCTTTCCCCTATTTGTGTATCAGAAGAGGGGGGAGGAGAAGATGCACATCGGACTCATTTCCTCTGGTGGTTCATGCTCTCCAGGTACACAGCGCATTTTTGTAGTGTGTTTTACTCTGAAACACCATAGCGTTTCAGGGTAAAATAAATGTTGTCGAGACCAGGAACCTGTAGCTCTTTCATGCTACCCGTGATTCAGGCAGTTCTAGAGAGCTGATGGGTTTCCCTTAACACCAGCCAGACATCAGGTGCAGCCCCATTCGCTAGATTTTTAAAAGTCCCGCACGCCATTATCAGGTACATTTCATAGCGCCCGTGGCACTTTGTAATGCGCCTGATTTCAGGGGGCATGATTTAGAGCGCACTAGAACTGTACAAAGCTATAGATTTATAGCTTCACTACGGCATTTCTAGGCGTGTTACAGCTGGAACAGGTATACCACTTTCAAGGTGGTTTACCTGAGCCAGAAATGTCGCCCTCGCGCTAGAATGCACCTGATTTATGACCCACTGTAGAGCCGGTTCATAAGTCAGGTGCATTCTAGGCTATTATTTTGCGCATAAAATTTGGCGTTTAAACGCCAAATTTCATACATGCCGCCAATAGTCTCTTGTCCAGCAGCCTTCATACATGGCATACTTCGTTTAGACATATATCCAACTTATAGTTTGTCCTCAGCACTAATATAATATACCAGCTATTATTTGGGTTTTTTTCTTCTATTATCCTCAATTTTTTGACTCTTATTTATTTATCTCAGTTTGGGAACATTGCTAATTATATACTCTCTGAAATAACTACTTTGTATTCTTGCAGTTTTGCAATTGTTTTATACGACCTTTTAGATGTACTACTTTGTACCTGCTATATTATATTGACGTACCATATAACACCAATTTTGTTAACAGTGTGTGTGCTGTACTCATATTATGTGAGACTCTACCATGTGTACCATGTTATAGCTACCTTGGATTCTTTGCTGATTATTGTTTATTTGTTTTCCTATGATGGACTATGGGTGACATATATGATTTTTGGTACCCAGGTGTCATTTTTTTGCACACATTAGTAGCATAGAATGTGCCTGAATCTATGAACCATGTTCTACTGCGGGTCATAGATTTAGCGCTTTCTAGCTATTAAGTTGTCTACCTGTTCCAGCAGTAATGCGCCTGGATTTGCCATACTGAAGCTATAAATCTATAGCTTTCTATGGTGGTAGTGCAACACGCCTCCAGCACACCCCTCGATCTCATGCGGGCGCTCTGTAGTGTGCCTGATATTGGAGTGCGCCTGGTTACAAATAGAACCAACAGGACTGCGCTAGTTTTCGGGCTGAAAAGACGCCAGACTTCTGGCGCAGCCCTATACATATATGTCGCCCTGTATGTACAAACCCACAAATGTGACATGCTCCTAAAGGAGCCAATAAGATAACACACATTTATCTGGAGAACTAAGTCAAATCTATTACAGCAGTGAGTGCTGTATGATAAGTTTGGCACATCTTGCTGGGCATATTAGACACCTTTTCCCCTCATGCTATCTTTACACAAGTGTTTTCTGACATTTATCATTTGCATGAATTTTACAACTCTCTTCCACATCACCTTTTCTAGGTGCTCTTCAAATCTAGCAACCAATCACAACACCCCTTTCATTTCATATAGTGCTCTGGAAAAATGAGAGGAGCGCTCTGATTGGTTGCTATGGGCAACAAAGTGAGTTTTAGACCTAGACAGTTTTCATACATGTGGCCCTAAGAGTCTGAAATACATAAAGAGCTTTCAGATGGCATATACACCAGTTTTTGGACCAATTCAAGATTGAGTTGTGGCACCTTAAACATTGTAAATGTCCCCCGTTGTGGTTGTATTTACTTTGTAAGTGTTGTAGCTAATTTTTTTTTATTTTTAAAAATTTTTAAAGGGTTTAAAGTATGGGCATTACAAAAATTTGTTTTGTGTTTAATGCCAAAATTACCCCTGGGGCCCTAAGGGAAATGTGTTGTGGGGGGTTTTGGGGGGTAATCAAAATTTTTAAGAAGTTGAAAAATTTAAACTTAGAGGCTTATATTAAACTTGGCTGTCTTGTAGGGTATACAATGGTATGCATTAGTTATACATAGGCCAAAGGTTCAGTTCTGAACAGAGCAGCATCTGCATGAAGTTTATGTAGGTTTCCGTAAGCACTTTAATTTTCTCCCATTTCAAACCCCTTTTAATATTATGATTTTTTTCCCTGAACATTTTTACAAAATTTGTAAAAATGCATGATGGCATTGACCAAAAGTGCAGTCTCTACAACACAGCAGATTATGTTACCAATACAAAAATAAGAGTTATACGGGCCTTATAATAATAAGTGATTAGAAATTTATTTCCCATTTAGCTAAAAAACATAAAATTTTTTTCCGGGACCCAAAACACAAAAGAAAAAAGCTAATGAACTCAATTTTTAGGGGAACATTTTTAAATCAATTGGGAAAGGCAAAAATTTATAAAAAAAAAGGGCATTTATTAAACCCTTTAAATTCCCGCAGAAAAAGCAATTATGGTGGTGAGTAAAAAATATTTTTTTTTTTTTCTCAAAACAGAAAAATTGAATTTCTTATATATTAAATAGCAAAGGGGGAAATTTTTTTAAAATAAAAAATAAGGGGAACCCCTTTTTAACATCCTTTCTTTTGCCCTTTAAAAAAACACTTTTTTTTTTTTTTTCTTTTTATCGCATTCGAAAAAAAAATTAAAAATTTTTAGATTTCTGTCACTGTAACTGTATGAGGGGTTGATTTTTGCTGGCTACATTGTTTTTTTAAAGCGGAAATTTATGCATGTCAATAAATTTATTTTAAGGAAAAAAGGGGAAAGGGAAAACCCATCAATTGCTTTGTATTTTACTTTTTTGTTTTTTTGTGGAAAAATTTTAACGTTCCCTTTTAATCAATGCAACGAAATGTTTTTTTATGAGTAAATTTTTTTTTGTTTTTTTTTTTTAAGGGGACAGCTAAATATTTTAAAATAAAACCCAAACTTGAGAAAATTGTTTCCAATTATTTAAAATTTTGGGGGAGCATTAATATAGGGAAAAATGGTTATTCTGTCAGGTTTTTAACCGTGTAGTTTGAATAACATATTAATGCACTCTTATGAAAAAATAACCAAAATTAACCAAAATCTCCTTTTGGTTAATGTTAATACTATTGTTTTTGTTTTTTTACTAAGGGGCACAATATAATTCCACCAGGGGATTTCACAATGCAATCTGGTGATCACTTAAAATGCTCAGTACACCAAAGCATTAATGCAGTAAAAAAACACAGGCAAACTATTAATCCTAGGCCTGAGGTCGCTACTGCAGCATCGAGTTTGTGGAGTGGCAGGTGTGGGGAGTCGGCTGTCAGCAGAAGTTGGACTCTCCAGAGAGAAGGCAGGGATTATTTATTATTGTCCCTGCCTTTCCATTAGCTGTATACATAGTGCTCAACGACCAATGTTTATACAATTTGACAGGCAGCCTTCAGGCTTCCTGCTTCCATCCCTGGGGATCATGTGGTCACCAGGAACGGGTAACTGCAGGATCTGCTGGGTCTTAACATATCATTCAGCATTCCTCCTGTAACTGGAGCTAATATGTCAGATTCAATTACAGAGGAAACCAGCAATAAAAAAAAATTGTTATAAAAATGTCATTTTTAAATTTATGGGGGAATGTGTAAAATAAATTAATATAAACCAAAATAAAAATGAGTAAGCCAAATCACTGACAGCCCAAACTGTAACTTTGATGATTCTAAAATTATATATTACCTATGTAAAAATACATGATACAAAAATATAATTTAACATTTTATTTTAATGTCACTTTTTGCTTTTAAAATAAATTTAAAAAACTTGATACAATAAAAATAAAATTCTAAATAAAAAAAAAAAAATTACATGAAAATAATGACCTACATATCACAGAAAACAGGCAAATAAATTGAATAACTGAGCTTGAGAAAGAATGTGCTAAAAAAATGAAAAAATGTGCCTGGGAAGGAATCGGGGCAAATTAATTAGTCATGAATTGGTTAAAAAATTAATCAACACAAAATTTTGACTTTATGGTGTCCAAGGGTGGAAATGTATTTACAATGTTCTTATTCTATGCAGCCCTACTTTACAAGGGTGAATTTATACATATATTTCACCTACATGGGCTTTCTCTGCATATTGTTTTGGACTGAGGGATCCAGTTTGTCTAAATTCTGGCGTGCCTTGTGTAATTGTTTGCAAATCAAGTTGGATTTTTCCTCCGCTTATCATCCTGAAACTAATGGGCAAGTATCAGGTTCTAGGGAATTATTTGTGCCATGTTGTTTCTGCCGTGAAGACAATCGGGCCAATCCCTGGACAGAGTTTTCCTGCAATCATGTGGATTCTAACTCTGCCGGAGCATCTCCATTCTACATTGTCCATGGTCAGCATCCTCTTCCTCCCTTCCTCTGTCTGCCTGGTCTAATGTCCCTCATGTGGATGCCCAAATCTGCTACAACACTTCGATCTGGCAAGAGACCCGACGGTCCCTACAACTGATCTCCTCGCGTGCTTCGTCCCAAGCAGACAGAAAACAAAGACCTCCTCTGATCTTCATTACGGTTGGAAAAGTCTGACTCTCTGCTAGATACATCCATCTCATGATCCCCAGCATTTGAGGTAATACAACGCCTCAATCCTCCATCTACATCCTTCCATGTGTCTCCCAAACTGCTTCCATGTCTCACTCCTCAAACCTCTAGTCCTCATCCTCAACTTCTCCCGAAATACTGTGTCTCCATCTCCTGAGGCCAATACCAGCGACATCTATGAGGAAAAAGAGATCTTTGCCAGGAACTGTTTAGGGGAAGTGATACCAACTTGTAGACTGGAAGGAGTTTAGGGCCGAAAAGCGCTCCTGGGAGGCTGTGTCTAATTTTGCTTCTCCTGATCTTGTTTGTACATGAATTTCACCAGATCAAAAATAGTGGGGGACCTAAAAGGGGTACTATTACAAGTCGCCCCATGGTCCTCACCTCGGGCCACAGATTTGCTCGCACTGACCCACTGACGACCCCTCTCACTTACCTAACTCTGCTCCTGCACAGCTCCCGTCTACTGCTCAGGACTGGCCTGAGTGTCCTCCCTCTCAATTGCATGCGCGTACTGGCTATCTGAGGTTTAAACAACCAGCACACCAGTGATTAGATAACCACTGGTCGCTGACCCTATATCTTCTGGCCAGCCTTTTCCTGCCCTGCCAAGTATTGGTGTTCTTTGGTGTGTTGTTGTAGAGAGTTATTGTGCTATATTGTTATGTCCATGTACCACACCTCCTGCTTGTTTCCGCTGGCTGCGTTGTCCCTGGCTATGACTCCTGTCTGCCATTTCTGTACCAAGCAAGTCATATCAGGGGTAGTGACCTGGGAGTATCCCGGTGCACAAGATCAACTGTCCATGCGGTGGGCTCTGACAAGGATTGGGAGGCTCCTTAGACTCTGCTCCCTGACGTGGTTTATACCACCACTTCCATAACACTGGTTTATTCAATTCATAATTTTATATATAGGCTGATATTATTAGGTCACGTTATTGAACGGCTATTGAAGAAAAATCGAATATTTGCAGTTTCATGTCTTACAAAGTCTAACTCTAGATGACTTTATGGGATTTGTACAGGTATGCTGCAAATAAAATTCCTCATTAAATATTATGTAGGTTTTTTTTCATTTCTTTAATAAGGTAGGTAACTATTTTGGCATTAATATTAATGTCAAGTCCTTAAACACATTATTACAGTGTTTAACCAGATAAGGAGTGAAATCCTCAATATTTGCATCACAACTTGATATGCATTATATTGCTTAGCCTTTGGGAGTAGACTTTCCAGCAATATCCTTGCTGGCTTGTTTTTGCTTAGCCTTTGGGAGTAGACTTTCCAACAATATCCTTGCTGGCTTGTTAAATAAACAAAGTGTATTCCCTGGGTTGTATTATAAAGGTTCATAAGAGGGTTTGATTTCCACTCCAGATGGTCTCGAACAGTCTGAATACTTTTTGTTAAACAGTACTTTGTAAGGGCAAGGCTGCTGGTTTATCACCTCTTTACCATAGTTATCTATAATGATGTGAAGTCAAAGTTAACTGTGGCCAACAAAAAATGCTGATTTTCTTTATGACTGATCTTGAAGTGACAAAGATATCCCTTCATCGATAGACCAGAGTTCTTCCCTTATTTGCCTGATTTGCCATGTTGATTAGGGATGAATTAACTTCTGTAGAATATAGGATCCAGCTGCATCAGTCGAAGAACCATAAAACAGCCCTTCAATAGGCAGAAACAGCACATTTTGGGTTACATTGGCTACAAATCTTTTTGGGTTCGTCCAACCTTACTTTTTTCACTTTTGTTATTTGTCCCAACTAGATTCAACACCTCGATTCTCGCTCATGGCTGTAGGTCAACCAGACACTTCTTACTCTTCTGTTATGGCTCTCTTCTTTTGATACATCCCAGTGGTATTTGCCCACAACCAGTGGGATGTTTTTAGTCTGTTGACCTGATTCTGAAATGCCTTTTTTCTTGGAGGTCAGTGTCTCTCTCACTTGAAGTTGACGATGGTTTTGTTGATCCAAAAAAAACACTGAGATAACAATCTCCTGATTTCTGCTGTCAGGTTATCCAGGAGTGGAGCAGTCCTGTGAACTTTCCTGCTTCTTCATGTGGCAATGCTGAAAACAGGATTTAAGGGCAGTTTGTTTCCTTTTGCGCCTTTTTTGGTCAATTTACGCCAACCAGACAGACACCTTCAGGTCTCCTCTTACCAGTACTTACTACAACTGAACCTTGGACTTTCAAAGTTTTTATAGTTTTATTTTATTACTGACTTGACTCCTGCTGAGATTTCTACTACCATGTGGGTGATGGTGAATCACTTCTCAAAAATTACCCATTTTGTCCTGTTGTCTGTAGTAACCTCTGCTTTTTTGTTGATCTAGACCTTGTTCAAGGAAATCTTCCATCTTCAGTTTGCCTTCAAATTCTGAAGGGCACTATATGAAGCTTTAAAAATACAGTGTATTTTCCTCTGCATGCTATCTTCAGAGTAATGGTCAAATACAGCAGGTCTACAGGCAATATTTCCATACATATGTGAACACTCATCAAGATAATTAGTCTGAGCTATTCCTTTTCTGACTTCTTGTAATCCTAATGTATTTGCTGCTGTAAATGTTTGCTATGTATTTGAGCACTTTAAAGGCATTTGACAACCATAATTGCTTAGGCCAAGAGAAGTGTTTTGGGGGATAAAGTCTTGTTGCCCATGAAAAACATCAAATTAAAAGTGCTGTCCTACAAGCCTGCTCCAAGTTTTATTGGACAACTCAAGCTATTAAAGAAGATTAACCTGGTGACATTCTGTCTTGAAGTTGTTCCCTTCTCTTCCCATCACCAATGGTTTCAATATTCTCTATTTTGTCTTCCTGGTCAACATATTTTCTACAAAGATCAAAACTCCTTCTAAGAGAGGTATCCCACCTAGTCCCTGCACTGCATCCTAGCTCTCCTATTCCTACTACTACTACAAAATAGCAGCATCAGCTTGCTCGGCAATTTGATGATACCTCTTCAACAGCTTTGACTTCAGCTACAACTATTGTGAATTGGATCACTGCTGATTTTTAGTTCCTTCGATTTCATGGTTCTTGTTTCCTACAGTATTATTTCTGGTTTGATCGCTGACTGACCATAATCCTGACCTTGGCTTTGTTCTTGGATATTGCCTTTGCCTTGTTCTTAGATTTTTTATTTATGATATCTGTGGTTTTACTGCTGACTCAATTACTACAGTAGGTTCTGTTCCTGACTACACACCTGTGTTGTCTTCTAGTCTGTCATATCCTGAATCTTTGTTTGACCACTCCATCCAAAAGCTTATAAAGAGGGATGGAGATTTGAACATCAGTGCTGGGAATCAAAATTTCTTGTCCCTCAGCCTCAATCAGCCATAGAAAACTCACCTTTCTGTCACAAGAGATGGCACAAGCAACAGGCCAGGACATCTGTTCTAAGGAGTTTTGTGGAATCAAATGCATAATTTTTCAGTGGTTTTGTTTGTTCCTTACTTATCATCCTTCTTACCACTACCCTCAAAATATGGAATACCACAGGGCTTGGTTCTATGCCTAGTGCTGATTGCGGTTTATATGTGGTTCACTTTAAGAAAATAATCCAGAACCATAGCTTGGCATGCCAACTATGCCAGCTCTTTAAGCCTAGAGTCCAGGAGCGTTGCTAGGGTCCTAAAACAACTGGCATGGGCCATCTGTGTTAAATTTTGCTCAACAGGACTGGGATATACAAAGCATTTTTCATGGCACATCGTAAACTGCGACACATACATTTACGGATAAAAAAAAATTTGTGCTGGTCATTCATTTTATGTATTTTCCATGCAGATACTGTCTAATCAGTGCCAAAAATTTTTTCAAAAGTCTTCATCTATATATGATAGTGTAGTACCTATAAATAATACAGTTATACAACTACCGAATAATACACCTGTAAATATCTTATCAGACCAATATTACCACTATAGAAGGATCAAATAATACTGCCAGATGATGACCATGTGCAACCACCACAGTGACCACCAGTTGTACACAGGCCCACTGCATAACATTGCAATGAAATTTAGGGCCACATGAATGAACCTGTTTAGGTCTAAAACTCACTTTTTTGCCCCTATGGGCAAAAAAGTGAGTTTTAGACCTAAATCGTTTTCATACATTTGGCCCTTAGGGACTCACATGTGACGTCTTCCCTTACTTGAGTGGTTTTCTTCCCCTTTTCTTCTCCATCCGGTCAAGAGCACAATAATAACTACTCCTGGCTCTGACTCGTTTCTGCAGAAATTAATACACAAGTTCTTAGATTCCTACGTTTTCTAACACCTTCCTACCTGTTTCACCACATGTATACAAACTCGTCATCTGCAGTGACTCAAATTATACTAATAACCCTCTTACTGCCCATCACAGTAATTGTACCACCAAACAGTGTTTTGTGCTTTTTATTTGTGACATTTCTTGCCCCACAACAATGCATGTAGATATATCCTCAATATAGCAGGTAAGTACATCCCTCTAATTGGTAGGTAACCAGTCACATTAGGAAAGGAAAAAAGTAGACCGCTCTGTTTAGGTAGGTAGACACTAAGTAAGCATGCAGCTGTCAAAATTAGGTAGACAGATAAGAAAGCAGACCCCTCCATTAGGTTGATAAGACACACATTAGATAGCTAGGTAGATAAGATTTCCATTAAGTAGCTATATAGGTAAGAGCCCCATTAAGTTGGTATGTAAGACCTCCAAGAAGGTAGGTAGACTCCTCATTAGATAGGTAACCCCCCATTAGGTTGCTAAGTAGGTAAAATCCACCTTAGATAGCTAGGTAGGTAAAGCCACTAATAGGCAATTAGGTAGGAAAAACTCCTATTATGTAAGTAGGTAGGTGAAACCCAAATAAAGAAGTGACTGAATAATACCACTGTATCATTACTGAATATAAACTATTTAAACTATTTTACCACCATACAGTGACAATATAGTGGTAGATTTCAGTTGTATACAGGTGCTAGAAGGGATTACACTGCAGTAACATCCAGTGACTCACAGGTGACGGCTTCTGTGACAGGAGTAATTTTTTTTTTTCTTCTTATCCAAATTTAAGACCACCAGATGAAAATTTTCCCAGCCACAACTTATGTCTGCAGAATTCACCACACAAACATTTTGAACTCCTAATTTTTGTAGCTCATCCGTACCTGTTCCACACGTCTGTACACACTCCCCATTCATAGCTCCCCAATGGTAATAATGACCTTCGTGTGCCCCCAGATAGCTTTAGGGCTTCTATTTGTGCATTCAATTTTAGTAATTTTGACATAAAAATGCATAAGAAATATTTGTTATTGACCTTAGGCTGCACTTTTGTTACCAATCCATGAATATACTGGGGACAGCAATCTGAGGATCCTCCTACAGCAATGTATACATTTCTCCTAGGGTGGAGAAGGGAGATAACTTAGATTACACACCCCAGTTTAGAAAGCGCCAATTAGATTATAGCTTAGAGAACCTAAATCTCCAGTATGTTACTGTAACAGTTAAAGTAATTACACTGGAACATGACCATAGTAATATTGTTATATTGGCTTTATTTCATACCGCTTCAACATAAAGGTCCATTTACATGAAATGATTAGTGGTAAATGATTGCCAAATTAAAATGATAAAGAATAACATACACCCCTAATATAAATGATAAGACTATTAACAGTCACTAAGGATTTTCAGTGCCATTAAAAGCATGAGGCCACAGGCCAGAGTGCATTGATACAGGCAAAAGAATTTTAAATTTAATTAGGGGGTAGATTATTGCTTAAATTTGCATTGTTTTGAAAAGTAATGGAGCATTTCCTATCTACAGTGATCTAAGGTATTATGTTGTTGTTCTGCAGCAGCAGCGACACAAACTGTATGATATGTACTGCAGTTGTTGAAGAATCTTTAAAAAAAATAAAGAGGAAGTAATACATAAACAGTCAATAAGGTTTGGAAAGGAAAAGTAGCTTTCAAAAAATGCAATCTGTTACAACTTGCTTTTTTAGGAGGGTATGAGCAGCACCTACTGTATCTGGGGACGCCTATATTTGGATAATCATTCGATTTTGACATTAGAACGTGATATTTATACAGACATGTCAATTCAAAATTACCAATGATGCGTTTGATTTGATCATTATATGACACTACAATGTAGTAATGATGACAGTCATCTTTTTCATGGTTATGCAAAGACAACAGAGTTGTTAAGCACTTAGGCAGTCCCTAAGGACGCCCACGCTCCTTTGCTATCTCTGGCTCAGTGGTAGACCGCTATCTTCTGCTACCTAAAAAAACTTCTCAGCCATTCAGATAGGTTCTAAGATGGAAAAAAACAACTTTTAAATCCACTGTTCCAATGCCGCCGCCACACCCAGCCAATCACATCACATTTATTATTCACTTGACCCTACAGCTATTCACAAGGCTCAGCAGTCTCTTCCTAGATGAATGGCAGATGACAGCATAAGACCTGTAACTGGCTGCAGTGCCGCGTGTCCTCTGATGTGCATCATCAGCAAACACATCAGTAGAATAGAGTGGGATTGAAAGATTTTTTTTTATATAATGGAAACCCCTATTAAGGGTATGTTCACATGTCAGACTTTTGCTGTCAGCGACACCTCGGATTTCTACTGAGCATTTTTACTTTAAAGAGTCGGCATTCACCTCTGATTTGGATAAGAGTTAGTCCCATACCAATGGGGCTGACTAACGTCACTCCTGCCAGAATGTGGATCCACTCAAAAGAATTGACATGTCCATTTTTTTCTTTCTACCCTATTGATTTGAAATCTGTGGTGTTGAAAACCTGTGCTGTAGTTCACAGTGTAAAGCACAGCATAGACTGGCCAGTCAAATGAATTTCAGTCTGTTAACATAAAATTTGCGTCAAATTCATAATTAAAATCAGACATGAGAACCGACCCTTAAGCTGTCAATAGTGCAGATTTATTTCTTCTGAATTAATACCATTAGGCTCAGTTCACTAGCTGAGTATACCACGTTAAAGGGGTTTTCCCATCACAGAGCTGCCCTTCACAGCCAGCTTCAGGCTCCCACTTCCTGTTCAGGCTGTTCAGTTCTACAGCAGTGACTGAAGTTTTGGCTCTGCTATTCCTAGAGGGTTTTGGTGATGGAGTTTTTACAACAGCGCATAAAGCTATAGAGCTCTAAAACATTAAAGTTTGTCAGTAAAGAAAATAAACAAGCTCCTGTGCTGCTGATTAGGTATAGCAGGGAGTGACAACACCACCCCAGCCGCTGCTACAGCAAAGAGAGGTGGTCAGTAACTAATAAGGCGTGTGCAAATAAACAGGATATAAGAACTGCCCTAAGGCTCTGTCCCGACGGCATAGCAAAACGTTCATATTTTCGCCGGTTTTAGTATTTGGTGCCGGCGTATAACACGCCGGCGCTTTGAGTTTTTTCGTTATCTTCCCATACAATCAATTGTATGGGCGGCGGCAAGAAAATGAGAACCGATCGTGGTTTTTGCACAAAACGTGACAAAAACCACGGTCGTGCATCAGACTGTCAACCATTTTTTGTCTGATGCAGCATAGACATTGCCTTACTCTGAAATTAAAGAGAACTTGTCACATACTTTGTGCCCCCCTGGCTGAGGGCAGCACAAGCTAGTGTCAGGCATGCTGTTTCCAGCGCTATGTCCCTTATTCTTTAAGATGCAGCAGTTTTAGAGCATTTAATAGACACCAAAAAGAAAGAGGAAAATCTTAATAAAACGTAACTTTTAATAAAGATACTATTAAAAGTTCTCTTGCAGGTTTGCATTACATGCAGCAAGACCCGCACTCGGGTCTATGAGATGCGCACATAGGATAAAATTGGGCTGCAGTACTTAAAACAGCTATTGTCTGCAGTGGGGGTGTCTCATTCATGACCAAATTAAGGTACCCTTTTATGTTTAAATTTATGTATCCTGTGTTGTTAGTGCATTCATGACTCTCCTAGCCCGTATCAGGTAATTCATTTGACTAGAGAGAGCACCCTTTTTATAGCCTAACTATTCAATCCTTGTAGTGCATTTGTTATCGCCATTGCATTATACCCATGGTCTGTTATCTACCCTAATATTGTCCCCTGATGTGATCGGTATTTTATTTTATCCCAATCGAAACATGTCGGGATAGGGCCATAGGGATTAATAGGGTCTTTTTCAAGGATAGGTTCCGGACAGGAATGCCCTCATTAGGGCGATTTCCCTGTATTGTTTTGTTAGGTTAAGGATTTTCATGACGATTAGGGCCAATTAGGGGCAGAAGTCATGTGTTCTATATTTGTGGATTGGTGATTTCTCAACTGCTCTTTACCTGAGAGACATTCAGCAAATTTGGAAACTTCCTTTTTATGGTATCTTTATTAAAAGTTATGTTTTATTAACATTTTCCTTTTTCTTTTTGGTGTCTAATTGGCTAATCAAGAGGTTATGTGAATCCACTATTTTTTTGATACAGTGGTTTAGAGATTGTTTAGTACTATTGTTTAATACTCAAATCTTATTCATAAGCAGGTGTTAGCCCTGCCCTCCAAAGGCTAGCCCCTCCCACTGACAGTTATTCACATGTTTCTACCTATTCAAAGTAATAGGTTAAACAGTTGTGAGGTGGGCGGGGGCTAGCCTCAAGTGGGCGCAGTATGAAAAAAACGGACTCTTTTCATGACTCTTTTCTGGCTGAAAACTGCAGATTTGAGCATTAAATACTCTAAAGATGCAGCATCTTACAGAATTAGGAACACAGCGCTGGAAACAGCATGTCTGTCACTAGCTTGTGCTGTCCTCAACATAGGGTGGCATAAACTATGTGACAGGTTCTCTTTCAGCAAAATCAGAATGGCAGTGTATTTGGTAAGAGTCTTTATTTACTTTTGCCTACATGCTTAAAGGGGTTTTACCACGAAGTAAAATTGACGTGGGAAGCTTGCAAATGAAATAATAAACATTTTCACCATTCATCATTATTAAAAATTCTGCACCGTTTTTGTTTTAGCTGCTCCTTTAGTGATCCATTGTTTACAGCTCGTCTCCAGGGCTGAGAGCTCCTCAGTCCTGGTCGCACATGCTCAGACATCACTTCTCCTCTCAGGCAGCTACTGAGTGTTCAAACCCCAGGTGCTGTCACGCTACTCCCCTCCTCTGTACTTCTTAGTAATTAGTCAAATAGTGCAAATAAATAAAAAAGAAACCTCAATGAGGTCTGTGTATTGATAAAGAGAAAAAAAAAACACAGGTTTGGTTCCTGCAGGGATTTGAACCTAGGACCCTTGTGCTGTGAAGCAAAAACTTTACCTATCAGCTACTCACAATGCTTTACATAAACAGACCTTTCTTTGACTACAAAGAGGAAAGGCCTGGTGATGTCATCCTGCTGGGTCACATGATCTGCAATTCAAACAAATCACACAACGCCTCCTTCTGAGCACACATAGCTGAAGAGCTGGATGCAGGAGGTATGAAATGAGATTGCGGCAAAACCCCTTTAAAGCTAATCAAAGTGATGGAGATACCCCTTTAAGTGGCCCTATTGAGCTGGTGATACTTCCCAGTGTATACAGTTTGAATGTTTATTATGTTGACACACTTTACCAGCCAATGAACATTTTATCTCACTTCACCTCATTCTATAAAACCTGATTATCATTACAAACAAATTCTTTGCAATATGCAAACCATAAAAATGGACCTAAAATATTATTTTTCTAATCTATTCTGAATCCGGGAGAAAATCAGCCTCCTCATAAACAATCATTTGAGAAACACCTTCCACCGGGAGCAGAGGTGTGACTGCTAACACAGTTTACTTAGGCTATTTATACTGGACATTAATCAGCATTGTAATATCCAAGGCACTCAGGAGATTTATGTCTCCGTTTTAATCTCATTGCTCTACAGGTATCCCCAGGCAGTTTAATTCATGCACAGCCAGCTTGCTGAAGGAGAGAAGAAAGAAAATTGACTTTTATTTACACAACAAGCTGTTTAACATTAAACAAATATGTATTTCCATATTGAAAATGTCTTGGAAATCATTAAGATCTAAACACGCTGTAGAGACAGCACCTTTCAGATGCATTCAGTGAACAGAGACGTAAAGCTTAGAATCTGATCCACCAAGGTATCAATCATTACAATTCAATGAGTAAAGTGTACTGACGTGCATTAAAAATGTTCTCTGACTGAACAAACTTTGAGCCTTAAGGGTGCTTTATAAGGTAGTAATTCATTTTGCTCCCTAGCTGTTAAGTTACACAGATGAGTGACTAATGGGAAAATACCACACAGCAACGACACAGCAAAGTCATTTCTTTTCTGGAAGAGAGAGTGAAAAACAGCATTTAAACTGTTTCGTTTTCCTCATTAGATTCCCGCCTATAATAAAATGTAAGGTAATTCATACAGAGGAGATATAATCTATAAGGAATAGTTAAATAGAAATGAGATACATTAATATGACTTGAAAAATGAACTCTGATACAGATTCCATCTTACCGCATATTTATTTAGATCTGTACTATATGTGTATACTTAGAAAATACTAGGAAAAAGGAAGACGATATAGAAACAAATCCCATAAAAATAATGGTGGACATGTATGAAATGTTAGGAGTGGCGCCGCAGCCCACAGGACTGGATGCGGGCACACTCGTACCCCTGGTGTGTCCCCTGCGCCGGGGACAAGTGGCGCCGCGGGTCGCTTACCGGGCACGGGTGCACTTGCTCCCCCGGGCGCATTTACTTACCTAACCGTGCTCCTGTTTCCATGCGTCCCCCTGCCGGCCAGTGCATGCATCCTCGCTCCTTCAGGCGAGCGCATGCGCCGGCTCGCTCGGTTTTAAAGGGCCAGCACGCCAGTAATTGGTTGATTGCTGGCAACTGAGCCTATGTAACGGCTCCACCTCTGCTGGATCTTTAGAGCTCCCTAGCCTAATGAGAAAGCATTCTAGAAGCCTTGTCCGTGTTTCCCGTGTGCCGAACCCTCTGCTCTCGTTTACCGACTACGAACCTTCGCCGCCTGTCCTGACCTGCCTGCCTGCCTGTCTCCAACTACGAGTTTGCCCAACGACTTTATACCTGGCTGCACCTCGGCTGCCTCCGCAAGCAAGTCGCGTCAGGGGTAGCGATCTGGTGGAATCCCGCCGCACCAAGTCCATCCTGCCTTGTGGCGGGCTCTGGTGACTACCGGGACGCACGGAGATTCCGCTCCCTGGTGGGGCGTGTACCCCCGCTTACTTCCCACCAGCCGTTACAGGAAAACTGTTAGGTCTAAGACTTTCTTTGTTGCCTTTAGCAACCAATAATATGGTTCTCTGAAAAAATGAAAGGGGAGCTCTGATTGGTCGCTTTGGGCAACAAAGAAAGTCTTATGCCTAGACAGTTTTCATACAATAATGTTTATTTAAAAAAGAAAACAAAATCCAAACACCCAGAATCCTGAGCGATAGGATAATGCGTTCCATGCAAGACACTTTGGGTGACATGTCAGAAAAAAGGCGCATCCACACCAGTTTTAAGGCACATTAAATGTGTATAGAGCACCTGAAAGAAAAAACCTGTCAAAATTCTGACGTGTGGTATACCTTGCATAGTATAATTGATGCTCCTACTTTAGGTGCATTAAAATGTGTCGTGCCTGGCGTATAATTTGTTTTGGTGTACTACAGTTCATTTATATAGAGAATAGGGCGTCAACAGTTTTTTTGGCGCAAAATACACGAAAAAATGGCGCAGCCCTAATGAGACATGTCGGCCTTTGTATTGCTCAGGATTATGTATGCTTGGATTTTCTTCTCTTTTTTTTGAATAAACGTCATTGTTTTTATTGGATTTGCCGGATATCGTCTACCTTTTTCCTATTATCTATGGTGTTTGTCTTGCACTGAATCCTTGCATCCCCACAGGTATCAGTGAGCTGCTTTCAAGATTTTTCTTAACTTAGAAAATACTGAACCAATAAATTAAGTCCACACATTGTCATCAGTAAACCAAAAGCAAGGCGACTAATTTATTAAATATACACTTTTATTTTCCTTGACTTTGGAAGGTATTCAGAGTTATTTGGGATATGCATAGTGCTATAGTTTGGGTGTACATTTAAACATGCACATTGGGGTCTTCAATTCAAATCCAGCCAAGGCCATCTGCCAAGTTTGTCTGTTCTTTCCATAGTTGTGTGTGTTTCCTCCAGATACACCCAATTCCCCCACACAGTAATAGTTTAATCTAGACATTAGATTGCGAGCCCCAATGAGGAAAATAGGTGACAATATCTGTACAGTACTGTGGAATGTACCAGCTCTATATATATAAATGAATAAAATAATAAATTTGCCAAAGTAAAACATCTTCAGAATTTACAAAATAAATCCAGACAAATCATGCAGATTTTTTGCTGTGGTTTTTGAGTGAGAATTCATTGACTGGTTCATTCCTGTAACGGGTACGGTGGATTCGCTGGACCCCCGCAAGCGATGATACCTAAGCCACGCCAGGGAACGGAATCTAAGTAGCCCCCGGTTTTCACCAGAGCCCGCCGCAAAGCGGGATGGACTTGCTGCGGCGTGAGGCTACCAGGTCGTTACCCCTGACGTGACTTGCTTGCGGAGGCGGCCGGGGTACTGCGTGGTACAAAATCGTAATCCAGAGGCGAAGTCGGGGACAGGCAGAAGGTCTGGGCAGGCAGCAGAGGTTCGTAGTCAGAGACGGGCAGAAGGTCAGGGCAGGCGGCAAACAGGCAAGGTCAGGAAACGTGGCGGACGGACTGGTACACGGGTAAGCAATACGGACACTAAGGCACTCCAAACTCACTCTAAGCACACCAACGGACTGGCAGGAAGTGCAGGGGGCGTACCACTAAAATAGAACCAGCGCCTGATAATTGACCAATTATCGGGGCGCTGGCCCTTTAACTCTAGAGAAGCCGGCGCGCACGCGCCTAAAGCACAGGGCACGCGCCCGGCGGCTGGGACAGGCGGGGACAGCGTTCACCGGAGCGCGGACGGGTAAGGGGAGCGGCGCTGGGGCCGGGACAGGAGCGGGGTGGTCGCGGGCCGCTGCAGCCGCCGCACCGGACCCCCTGCGGCCGCGGGGGGCAGCAGAGCCCGCGACCCCCGTGACAATTCCTGGATTGGGCAGTATTAGCCAATGTCTCTACTGCACACAAAAACGTCCGTTTTTTCAGCGTTTCTCGTTTTATAAAAACCCTGAAAAAGCAACTTAAAAGAGGTCACATAGACTTGTATAATAAAAACGTTCTGTAGACTTCATAGAACATTTTTTTTCAGCTCGTTTTATTTGCTAAAATTTTACAATTGGATTCTATGCAAAGCTCTGGATGTTTTTTGGCCCGTTTTTTGCACTTTTTTGGCAGAAATACATAGCAAATCTAATGCTGTGCATTTCTGAAAAAAGTGTATATAAAATGTGCAAAAAAACCCCAAAAAGTGCAAAAAAAAAAAAACCTGATGTTTTTCAGGGGTTTCTGACAGGCTCAGGAAGTTTTTAGGATTTGGGGCCACATGTATGAAAACTGTCCAGATCTAAAACTCACTTTGTTGCCCATAGAAACCAATCAGCACGTCCCTCTCAATTTTTCAGAGCACTATATGAAATGAAAGGGACGCTTGATTGGTTGCTATGGGCATCAAAGTGAGTTTTAGACCTAGACAGTTTTCATACATGTGGCCCTTGGTTTTCAGGTAATTTTTTTGTCCACGGCTGTGTAAACATAGCCTTACAGTATTCAGCCAAGCTGTGGTGCAATTGTCTTAAATGGTGTAGAAGTCTTTTGCTTATCTAACAAGATTGGTCATTGCAGAGTACGAGAGAAGCAAGGATGAAAAGAAATACATGTAACTGGTAAAAATACACAGTAAAGTCACATAACTATAACCGCAAGGTTATATTTAGAGAAACCATAGTGTGCAGCATGGAGAACAGCAAGACGGGCTGGAAGTGCTTCAGTAAGGTTCTGGTAGGTTGTCATAGGTATCTGGAGCCAGGCTGACTGTAGTGCACCCAACAGCTACTGGAGGGTGCAAGGGAGAGGATCCATATAGCAAACCTAATCATCGAGTTGGTCCCACAAATGCTCAATTGGGCTCAAGTCTGTGGAGTTAGGGGGCCATAGTAGTACTTGAAGGTCTTAGATATGCTCCTCCAACCAATGTATCACATTTTTAGCCATGTAATATGTCACACTGTCTTGCTGGAAGATCCCATCCACCCCCGTGACAGTACCCCCCCCCCCTTAGGTCTCCCCCTCCTTTTCTGACACCTAGCGAGGTAAGGTGACAGGTTGTGCTCATGTTCCCAGGACCGCTCCTCCGGCCCGAACCCCTTACAGTCAATGAGAAAGAACCGCTTCCCCCTCACTGTCTTCTGCGCCAGCACCTCCTTGACCTCATAGATGTTATCAGAGTTGGCCACCGGAGAAGGCGAGACAGATCTACGGGAGAAGCGATTCAGCACCACAGGCTTGAGGAGCGAGACATGGAAGGCGTTCGGGACACGCAGAGTGGGAGGCAAGCGGAGCTTGTAGGATACCGGGTTAAGCTGCCGGAGTACTACAAACGGACCCAGAAACTTAGGCCCCAACTTGTAGCTGGGCACTTTGAAGCGGATGTATGTTCCCGATAGCCACACCCTATCACCCCGCTGACACACGGGAGGAGGTCGCCGCTGCCTATCGGCCTGAAGTTTAGTGCGGGTGGAGGCCCGTAAAAGGGCCTGTCGAGTAACTTGCCAGAGTGTCTTGATGTCCCGTACTTGGGCATCCACAGCAGGGATGTCACCCGAGGAGGCCAGAGGGAGAGGTGGGCGGGGATGCAGCCCAAACACAATAAAAAGGGGGAGGCTCCAGCGGATTCAGAATCTAAGGAATTATAGGAAAATTCCGCCCAGGGGAGGAGGTCAGACCAGTTATCCTGGCGAGCAGACACAAAATGTCGCAGATAAGTACCTACAATTTGGTTGACCCTCTCCACATGCCCATTGGTTTGGGGATGATATGCGGAGGAGAAGTCCAACTGAATCTGCAATTGAGCACACAGGGCCTGCCAGAATTTCGATACAAACTGGACCCCCCTATCAGAGACGATATGCAACGGGAGCCCATGTAGTCGAAAGATGTGGTGGAAGAAGTGCTGGGCTAGCTGGGAAGCGGAGGGCAACCCGGGCAGAGGAACAAAGTGGGCCATTTTCGAAAATCTGTCGACTACCCAGATGACCGTGTTACCTGAGGAGGCTGGGAGGTCAGTAACAAAATCCATCGCAATATGCGACCAAGGTCTTTCTGGCACCGGGAGTGGCAGGAGCAGACCCGGGGTCTGAGCCGAGGGACCTTGTTACGGGCAAAGGATCACAGGCCAGGACAAAGTCTCTAACGTCCCGAGCGAGAGTGGGCCACCAATAGTACCAGGAGATTAGTTGCTGAGACTTATGGACTCCAGGGTGCCCAGCGGTTCGCGAGGCATGTCCCCACTTCAGGATATGATGCCGCATAGCAGGGCGTACATAGGACTTCCCGGGAGGCAGGTGTCGAAGGTCCACCGGGTAGCCACCGTGAGGAGACGCTCGGGAGGAATTATATGCTGCAGAGGCGGCTCCCAGCCCCACCGTCTAGAGGATCTAGAGAGGGCGTCTGCTCTTATGTTCTTGCCAGCCGGTCGAAATATGAAGAAGAAAAATCAAATCTGGCGAAAAAAAGAGTGACCACCTAGCTTGCCCGAGGATTCAGCCGTTGTGCAGGACTGTAGGTAGAGAAGATTATTGTGATCGGTAAATATATCGGTGGGGTGACAGGCTCCCTCCAGCAGGTGCCGCCATTCTTCCAGGGCCAATTTAATTGCCAGCAATTCCAGATCTCCGATAGTATAGTTTTTTTCGGCTGGGGAGAAGGTTCTGGAGAAGAAGCCGCAAGTACGTGGTTTTCCGGAGGGGGACTTCTGGAGGAGAACCGCTCCTGCACCTACCGAGGAGGCGTCTACCTCGAGGATAAAGGGGCGTTGTGGGTCCGGGCGAGACAGAAATGGTGCAGAAGCGAATGCTGATTTGAGGCGATCAAAGCTTCTTGAGCCTCAGGTGGCCATGATTTGGGGTTGGCATTTTTCTTTGTGAGGGCCACCAGCGGGGCCACGAGCGTGGAGAAATGAGGAATGAATTGTCTGTAATAGTTTGCGAAACCCAAAAATCGTTGGATGGAGCGGAGACCCACAGGTCGAGGCCATTGTAGGACCGCAGACAACTTTGAAGGGTCCATTTGGAGACCTTGATCCGAAACTATGTAACCCAGGAAGGGCAACGAGGTGCGTTCGAAGAGGCATTTCTCTAGTTTAGCGTATAGCCGGTGGTCACGGAGACGTCTGAGTACCTGGCGGATGTGGAGGCGGTGAGTCTCCAGGTCAGGGGAGAAGATTAAGATATTGTCAAGATAGACAATCACGCAGACTTAACGGAGGTCTCGGAGATTTCATTAACAAAATTCTGGAACACCGTGGAGCGTTGCAGAGGCCAAATGGCATGACGAGGTATTCAAAATGGCCATCTCTGGTATTAAAGACTGTTTTCCACTCGTCGCCTTCACGAATACGAATCAGGTTATATGCCCCTCGTAGGTCCAACTTGGAAAAAAGCTTCGCACCGCGTAGGCGATCGAACAGTTCCGAGATCAGCGGCAGGGGGAAACGATTATTGATAGTAATTTTTTATTAAGTCCCCGATAATCGATACATGGCGGAGAGAACCATCTTTCTTTTTACAAAGAAGAATCCAGCCCCCGGGGGCCCGAGGAGGACTTACGAATGAATCCCTTCCGGAGGTTCTCTTGGATATATTCGGACATAGCCTTAGTCTCCGGAACAGAAAGAGGGTAGACTCTTCCTCGGGGAGGAGTTGTCCCAGGAAGCAGGTCAATGGGGCAATCGAACGGCCGGTGCGGAGGTAGAGTTTCGGCCTGTTTTTCGGAAAAAACATCGGCCAAGTCCTGATACGGGGCGGGAAGACCCGACAGAGGTTTTGAAGAGTTTACAGGAGCGGACCGAAGGGCAGAACGGAGAACCGGAAGGCAGCACGAGTGGCACGCAGGGCCCCAACGGATAATTTCGCCCGTGTTCCAGTCCAAGGTCGGAGCATGCTGTTGCAACCATGGAAGGCCCAGGAGAATCTCAGAGGCAGAGCGAGGCAGGACCAGCAGCTTCAGAGTTTCCTTGTGTAGAGCGCCAATCTGTAGAGAGAGAGGCGCCGTGCAGAACCGAATCACATCCCTTAGGCATTCGCCACTAACAGAGGAGACGTACATGGGTTTCTGCAAAGGGGTCACCGGGAGACGATACTTGGAGACCAGAGCCTGGCTGATAAAGTTCCCTGCGGACCCCGAATCAAGGAAGGCGGTGGCCTGGAAGGTGCTGTCCGGTGAAATTCCACAGACTACGGGAATGGTCAGACGGAGAGATGCTGCACAGACACCTAGGGACGCCACTCCTGCGAACCCTAATGTGCGCAAGTTCCCCGGACGCACCGGACAGTCCCCAATAAAGTGGCCAGAACCGCCACAGTAGAAGCATAACTGCCTCAGGCGACGCTGCGAGTATTCTTCCTGGGACAGGTGGGCTCTCTCGATTCGTACGGATACATCCTCCGGAACCTTAGGCAGAGGTAGTGGAGAACATTGGAAGACGGGAGCCAAAGGTGGTAGCCGGCGTGAGCGGGCGACCTCCTGTTGAAGACGGAGCTCCTGTTGTCTTTCCGCAAACCGAATGTCTATTCGAGAGGCCAACTGAATCAGTTCATCCAGAGTAGACGGAAGATCCCGACCAGCGAGCTCATCCTTAATATGGCCCGAGAGGCCTTGCCAGAAGGTTGCCACCAGGGCCTCATTATTCCACTTCAGTTCAGAGGCAAGGGTGCGGAACTGCACGGAGTAGTGACCCACAGTGGAGTCGCCCTGACGGAGACGGAGCAAAGCCGCCGCCGCGGAGGAGACACGGCCAGGTTCTCAAAGACGGTGCGGAACCCTTGGAGGAAGGTTGTAGATTCGCCGTCTGTGGATCACCTCGGTCCCATAACGGAGTGGCCCAGGCCAAGGCTTCCCCCGACAAGAGGCTAATAACAAAGGCCACCTTAGCCCGCTCGGTGGGGAAGTGGTGCCCCAAAATCTCCAGGTGGATGGAGCACTGACTGATGAAGCCACGGCATTTCCTGGGATCTCCATCAAAGCGTGACGGAAGCGGCAGCTGCAGAGAAGGTCCAGGTACGGGAGCAACTGGTGCCGGCGGGGCAGCGCCCGTCGCAGGCGGTGGTAGGCGAGCTGCTAGGTTCTGCATCATGGCGGTGAGCTGGTCAATACGCTGGCACTGCTGGACGACAGCCGTTGAGACATCACGAAGTACAGGTAAGGGTACCCTGGCGGAATCCATGGCCAGTCCGTACTGTAACGGGTACGGTGGATTCGCTGGACCCCCGCAAGCGATGATACCTAAGCCACGCCAGGGAACGGAATCTAAGTAGCCCCCGGTTTTCACCAGAGCCCGCCGCAAAGCGGGATGGACTTGCTGCGGCGTGAGGCTACCAGGTCGTTACCCCTGACGTGACTTGCTTGCGGAGGCGGCCGGGGTACTGCGTGGTACAAAATCGTAATCCAGAGGCGAAGTCAGGGACAGGCAGAAGGTCATGCAGGCAGCAGAGGTTCGTAGTCAGAGACGGGCAGAAGGTCAGGGCAGGCGGCAAACAGGCAAGGTCAGGAAACGTGGCGGACGGACTGGTACACGGGTAAGCAATACGGACACTAAGGCACTCCAAACTCACTCTAAGCACACCACCGGACTGGCAGGAAGTGCAGGGGGCGTACCACTAAA
Source organism: Phyllomedusa bahiana (assembly GCA_025379985.1). Classification (NCBI taxonomy): domain Eukaryota; kingdom Metazoa; phylum Chordata; class Amphibia; order Anura; family Hylidae; genus Phyllomedusa; species Phyllomedusa bahiana. The sequence goes on along the minus strand of JAODAL010022168.1, from coordinate 18,132 downwards.
ATAGAACCAGCGCCTGATAATTGACCAATTATCGGGGCGCTGGCCCTTTAAATCTAGAGAAGCCGGCGCGCGCGCGCCTAAAGCACAGGGCACGCGCCCGGCGGCCGGGACAGGCGGGGACAGCGTTCACCGGAGCGTGGACGGGTAAGGGGAGTGGCGCCGGGACAGGAGCGGGGTGGTCGCGGGCAGCTGCAGCCGCCGCACCGGAGCCCCTGCGGCCGCGGGGGGCAGCGGGGCCCGCGACCCCCGTGACAATTCCTGGATTGGGCAGTATTAGCCAATGTCTCTACTGCACACAAAAACGTCCGTTTTTTCAGCGTTTCTCGTTTTATAAAAACCCTGAAAAAGCAACTTAAAAGAGGTCACATAGACTTGTATAATAAAAACGTTCTGTAGACTTCATAGAACATTTTTTTTTCAGCTCGTTTTATTTGCTAAAATTTTACAATTGGATTCTATGCCAGGCTCTGGATGTTTTTTGGCCCGTTTTTTGCACTTTTTTGGCAGAAATACATAGCAAATCTAATGCTGTGCATTTCTGAAAAAAGTGTATATAAAATGTGCAAAAAAAACCCAAAAAGTGCATAAAAAAAAACCTGATGTTTTTCAGGGGCTTCTGACAGGCTCAGGAAGTTTTTAGGATTTGGGGCCACATGTATGAAAACTGTCCAGATCTAAAACTCACTTTGTTGCCCATAGAAACCAATCAGCACGTCCCTCTCAATTTTTCAGAGCACTATATGAAATGAAAGGGACGCTCTGATTGGTTGCTATGGGCATCAAAGTGAGTTTTAGACCTAGACAGTTTTCATACATGTGGCCCTTGGTTTTCAGGTAATTTTTTTGTCCACGGCTGTGTAAACATAGCCTTACAGTATTCAGCCAAGCTGTGGTGCAATTGTCTTAAATGGTGTAGAAGTCTTTTGCTTATCTAACAAGATTGGTCATTGCAGAGTACGAGAGAAGCAAGGATGAAAAGAAATACATGTAACTGGTAAAAATACACAGTAAAGTCACATAACTATAACCGCAAGGTTATATTTAGAGAAACCATAGTGTGCAGCATGGAAAACAGCAAGACGGGCTGGAAGTGCTTCAGTAAGGTTCTGGTAGGTTGTCATAGGTATCTGGAGCCAGGCTGACTGTAGTGCACCCAACAGCTACTGGAGGGTGCAAGGGAGAGGATCCATATAGCAAACCTAATCATCGAGTTGGTCCCACAAATGCTCAATTGGGCTCAAGTCTGTGGAGTTAGGGGGCCATAGTAGTACTTGAAGGTCTTAGATATGCTCCTCCAACCAATGTATCACATTTTTAGCCATGTAATATGTCACACTGTCTTGCTGGAAGATCCCATCCACCCCAGGGTAGACAATCAGCATATATGGGTGTACATTATCTGCAAGAATGGATGCATACTCAAATTGGTTAAGAGTGCCTTGAACATGGTTGGGTGGGTCCAGAGAATGCCTTGAGAACATTCCTTAGACATTAATGCTGCCACTACCAGCTTCTGTTTTCCCAGCAATGATTGCAGGGTGATTGTTTTCTGATGTTTCTTGACTGACACACCAACGTTCATCCGTTCAATGAAGCAGAAAATGTGACTTATCAGAGAAGGTAACACTTTGACAATCAGCGGAGGTCTAATTCTGCCTTTTCTGTCAATACAACTTCATTAGCAGAGGTGCAGTGACTATCTATCTGCTTCATAGCCCCATACACAGTAGGTTTCACTGAACTCTTGTTTTAGGTACATGTATTGTAGCCTCCTGGTTCATTCTGGTAGTGAGCTGCTCCACTGTAGCATGTCAGTCCACCCGTGTGCAGCTTCATAACCAACATACACATCAGTGGCACGTGGTCCTTTATTCATAATGGTCTTAATTGTCCACTCACAATACATTTTCTCCACAGCGACACACAAACAATTTACAAACTACGCAGAAACACCCTCTGATCCGAAAGCCAATAACCATCCCTTTCTGCATCTCTGATATATCTCCCCTTTTACTGAGGAAAGCAATGAGGGATATGTGTGCAGACAGCTTATCGCAAACCTTATGTACCCACCAGTCATAATAATGTGACTTGACTGTAGGAAAGTTAATTGATTTGGAATATTTTATTGCAGAAGTGTTCCAGTGAAACTATGTGTTGTGAAGTGATAACTTAATACACTATGTTGAGATACTGCAGTGTCCACATAAAATTAATATTCATAAATTTAACATTGGAGATCATAAATTGCATCCACATAAGGTATTAAGAAAGCAGAGGAGTAACTAAAAGTGAACCTGTCAAGTGATTTTTGCTGCCCTATCTGAGAGAAAAATATGACAGAATGAGAGAATGATTTAGAGCAGGATTTCTGGGTAAAAACTTAGAGTAAATCCTAAAAGGACTCCTAGAAGAGAAAGTGAGAGTCCAGCTTACCACACCCACATATAGTAATTGACAACCTTACCTACAACAGTGTGCATATAGAGCAAACTGTTAGGCCTCGTTCACACGGCTTATTTCAGAACGTATTTACATCGGATTGCCGATCGTAAATACGTTCTGAAATCAGTTGAAAATCAGTTGCAAATAAGTGCCACTAAGTGTGGCACGTATTTGTAACTGATTTCCCGACGGATTCACCATCTCCAATCATTGTAGGTGGTGAATCCGTCCGGAAATAATTGACATGCACATGTTTTTCCGTCCGGATTGCCGTCGTCAATCCGCGGCCGGCAATCCGGCACGGAACTACGCGTCGTGTGAACGACGAGCCGTATTTTCTATTGAAATCAATAGCAAATAGGCTGTTACTTATTTCTGACTGATTTGCCGACGGATTGACGATCCTCAATCCGTCGGCAAATACGCGGCGAAATAAGCCGTGTGAACGAGGCCTTAATCACTGTATGTATGGGGATAGCATCAGCAGGACGCACGGTCTCTTCTAGGAATCCTGACAGGATTTACTTTGGTTTTTACTCAGAAACCGTGCTTAAAATTATAAAAACCTATATATCACAGAGCTCAGCTTCTCAGTATGTATCATATCTTGCTCTCAGACAAACCAACTAACAGGTTTCTTTGGCCCAGATAGAAATGCTAAATGTGGGCCTGCTACCAGATTATAAACTAATACACATTTTAGTGTGCATGACTTTATTATTCTATACATGTTATTTTTATACATACACAAATTACCGCAGAGAAGGCTGCAAATTAAAGGGCACCAGTGTAAAATCGGGGTGTGTAGTTTTATGTTTTGTGGCTACAATTTTACAAATTGCTCTTGCAGAATTTTCGTGTCGCTCCTTGATTTTTGACCACAGATACTTTTGTATGCAGATATTTTGCTTGTCTTTGCATGGTGCGATCAAGGAAATAGTAGACCTCAACACACGATCAATTCAGGTTACAGACACCCCTTTCAGGATGCACCAACAATCATTCCCCTTTAGAACTCCACCAGGTCTGACATATCATGTCTGTAGGACAAACAGATTTTTAGAACAGCACAAGTAACAATGTTTATCAATAGCGATATGTGCTACGTGAGCAAGAAAAAAAAAAAGGGTTTTACTGGTGATAGCAGGTAAGTGTATGTATTACATATATATATATATATATATATATATATATATATATATATATTATATATATTATTATATATTATATATTACATATGTATGTAATAGTAATACTATGTATATACTGTAATAATGTAATATGTATGTACTGTATGTATGGATATATATATAAATATATGGATAGACGGCATAGGTGGAACTTTAGGGGGGTACGGAGGGGACTGGTCCCTACCACTTTTTTCTGGGTGGGGGACGGTCCCGCCCACTTTTTAGCCACTTCAATAAAAAATAATCCATATGAAAGCATGAGAATACGGTAAGTGGGGAGAGAAGAGCACAGAGGAGGAAGAAGTTAACCCTTTGCCTCCTATATTTCATAGATGCCAACTTTCCCGATTCGGGCGGGACTCTCCTGCAAATGGGGTCATGTCCCACCCCCCGGAGAGTCAGCAAAATCTTCCGTCAAAATTAAAGCTCTGGAGTCACTATGGGGACAGTGGTCTCTGCGCGATATGCGCTGCCTGAAGAAGGTCCGTATGTATGATGACTGTGATCTACTCCTGCCTGAGTGCAGCTGGTGGAGGGTCAGCAGCACCTGACCATACACTGCAGCACTGATGAAGAGGAACAGAGACTACATTGCTGCCGCCAGGTCAGCCCTATCCTTTTAGTGCATTGTCGTCCGGACGCGGCTTACACTGGAGGCAGCAGTACCGAACGCTGGGAGGTGCAGCTCACAACTGCTGCCAGGCACACTGCTGCCTCCAGTGTAAGCCGTGTCCACTGTCCCTGCCAATGTAACACAGTCTCTGTGCCGGCTGCACTCCCTCCCCATCATTTCCTGTATGCCCCTCCCTCACCGAGCAGCGAGGAGAGCGGCTCTCCCTGCTGTCGTCCCAGTCGTCGGGCTGCCGCTCCATGCTCACTCCCGAGCCACGGAGTGCGCCCGTGCTGACTGACATCTCCTGAGTGCCGGCCGCAGCCACGTCCCCAGCCTTGTATATTTTGTTGCCCCTTAGTTCCCATTAGAGATAGGGACACATCCTGCAGGGCTCCCTGTCTGTCTGAGCCCCCTCCCATGTGCCGACATCAGAGGGGTTACTATAGGGGGCTACTACCTGGCTATAGGGGGCTACTACCTGGCTATTGAAGGCACTACCTGGTTATCGGGGGCACTACCTGGCTTTAGGAGGGCTACTACCTGGCTATAAGGAGCACTACCTGGCTACAGGAGGGCTACTACCTGGCTATAGGGGGCATCGACGTGGCTATAGGGGGCACTACCTTGCAATAAGGGGCATCGACCTGTCTATAAGGGGCACTACCTGACTATAGGGGGCACTACCTGGATAAGGGGGGCTACTACCTGGCTATAGGGGGCACTACCTGGCTAGAAGGGGCAACAACCTGGCTTTCTTCCAGAGCCATTATGCAGTTAGGTGGAGTGGGTGTGGCTTTTTGAAGGGGCGTGGCTCACCAACAAGATGGGCGTGACCATGCAATTTTTTTTATGCGCGCTGCCCCCTTTGAATTTCCCACTTTCAAAAGTTGGCAAGTATGCTATATTTATGTGCATCTTGGGGGGACAGAGTAGGCAGCAGCCTCAAGTGTCAGTGCAGAGTGAGAGCAGCACTGATTGGTAGGGCAGGAGTCAGCAGTAGCTGCCTCACCAATAAGAAGACTGCTCACAGTCTGGGGCTATATCTTTCCCTCCCATTGTATACCACTTCCCCTATGCTCAGCCCTCATCAGAGAAGAAGAGAAGCTCTTGCCGAATACCAACTGTACCAAACTACAGGAGACGGGTAAGGAGGGGACAAGGGTGCTAGGCATTGTGTGTGCATGTGATTAGGGTATGTACTGTATATGTGACATGTGTATATACTGTACAGCCATGTGTCTAGCCATGTCACGTCTTCTCTGCATATAGCAGAGTGCACAGTACGCCCCGCTATATGCCGTATGAACATACTTTAAGGGTATGTTCACATGGAAGATATGAATGCTGATTCTGGGGCAGATTCAGTGCTGGATCTGCCCATTGAACCGGCGTCCAATCCAGCAGGAAACTGACCCTATGTAAAATCTGTGTTGTTGTTTAGATGACACTGAAGTTACTGGAGTATTTTCGGCGTGTACTGTCAGGGCTTACAAAGAATTCTTTGAGGCATTTTACGCACTAACAGCAATAAAGGACAGGACGCAGTCTGGGTCGTTAGTTTGTCAGAATTCTTCGTTGGCAAGGGCCGACTTTCCAACAAGCAAACGACACTGCCAGTGCCGAAAAACCGTCAGGTGAACCCTAAGTGTGTAGTGTGTCTGTGTTCAATATATGTATATATACACAATTTCTAGGGTACCTTGTTTAATATAATCTCTGTTGTACAGTGTGTAATGTAATCTCTGGGATACAGTGAATAATGCAGTAATATCTGGGGTATGGTGTGTAAACTAATCTCTGGGGTACAGTGGGTAATGTAGTAATCTCTAGGGTACAGTATCTGGTGTATGGTGTGTAATGTAGTTATCTCTGGGGTACAGTGTGTAGTGTAATCTCTGGGGTACGGTGAATAATGCAGTAATATCTGGGGTATGGTGTGTAAACTAATCTCTGGGGTACAGTGTGTAATGTAGTAATTTATAGGGTACAGTATCTGCTGTATGGTGTGTTATGTAGTAATCTCTGGGGTACAGTGTGTAATGTAATCTCTGGGGTATGGTATGTACTGTAATATAGTAATATCTGGGGTATGGTGTGATGTAAACTCTGGGGTACAGTGAGTAATGTAATCTCTGGAGTACAGTGAGTAATGTAATTCATTTCTATGGTTTAGTGTGTCATATAATACATTTTTGGGTATAAAGAATTATATTATTTCTTGAGTACAATGTGCAATTCTTTTCTAAGGTGCAGTTAGTTATGTAATTTCTGTGGCTACCATGTGTAATATAATTAATTTCTGGGGTGCAGTGAGTGGTGTCACTTCTGGTGTATGGTTTACAATACAATACATTTTGGGGTGCAGTATGTGACATAAGTGATTCCTAGGGGTACAGTGAGATTGGGTTCTTTTATTTTCCTCATTCTGTTGTGTGTATAACAAATTTAATGGAATAGTGATGGGGGATGGGAGGGGTTAAGCGAAATTTTCTGCATAGAGCAACATTTTTTATTTCCATCTAGAGGGGTAATATTATAGGTGGGCTGGTTCAGCGTCATTGCCAGGACTGCTATATAGTCCCAGTCCGGCTCTAAACTTCAGTAATTAGAGAGCCACTCATAACCTTACGGATTGCACCAAAAGTGTTTGCCATAAGGACTCCGCCCGGACCTGGTGGAGGAGCTCACAGCACTCCCTCAGACCTCCTAGCTGGGTTAGAGGGGGCCACTTCACTGTAGGGAGAGGAGGAGAGAGAAGGGAAGGGAGGGGAAGTGAAGCGGAAGGAGAGTGGAGGAGGAAGGGAGGGGAAGTGAAAGGGAAAGCAAGTGAAGGAGGGAGGGATATGAAGAGAGGGGATGAGAGGGAAAATTGGTCCCTCCCACTTTTTGAACCAAAGTTACACCCCTGATAGATGGATAGACTGGTAGACAGACAGACATGGGAAATATAGATAGACAGACAGATAGATAAATAGATAGATAGATAGATAGATAGACAGAGACAGACAGACAGACAGACAGAAAGACAGACAGATAGATATATAGATAGATAGATAGATAGATAGATTTACATAATATGGATTTATTTGTATAGTAACTATTGTCCCCCCATTAGTTGTTGCTAAATCTGCATCCCTTATAGCTATGCTGTTGCAAAATTTCAGTGAACCTGACACACAACACGGCATTCATTAGTTAGTCAATTAATCTTAACAAATACATGTTTCCAGAAACAAGAAACTATAAAGGCAAAGCTCAGGCAAACATCCAAAATAAAACCAGCATAGTGCACTTCATTCCAGTACTGGATTTCTAAAATCTGATCCTGTTTTGGTTTAGCTTTGCTATATAATACACATATAACAAGCCACCCATACATAGCAATCAGAACAGAGCCAACCTGAAATATAATTTATACAATCAAGTGTATCTCTCCCCACTACTGACAACTGGATAAACCACAGCAGTGCAAGAAATGTGATGTAAAATAAATCAATATATTCTAATTATGAATATGTTATTAATCATCACACACTGATGTGCAATGAATCTCAAATAAAGAGCCTGAGACAATGCACGGGCAGAATTGACTATGCTGTGTATACCATTCATCATGTCTCTTAATACATCCTGCAGTGTTTTAGTTTGTATCAGACAGACTGCGGTTTGCTTGCATACCTCTTTCACTCTGCTGCCTACTATTTGCTCCCAGCTTGGTCACACTGTAACTATAAATAACCTTTGATGCTGGAAAGAAATGAAGCCTTGGGAGAGAGAATCCTGCTGAAGCAAACATATACATGCAATGATTGACTCGGTAGCGTTTGGGGTGTTGCCCTTGAGGTGCTGGGACAGTGAATACAGATTCCTGAACAGTAGGGTACCCTTTTTAGGAGGATGATCAACAGCCAAAAAAAAAAAAAATCATTCAGCTATTTCATGCTGGAGGCATCTGCAACACATTGCAAAGCTCTGAAATCATGCAATAACAAGAGCAAATGTTTATAAAACCACCAGCCAAGAGAAGTCCGCAACACATTGCTACGCACTGTAGGGACCAGAAGAGAAAACCAAATGTTTACAGGGTGCAGAGCCAGGTAAACTTAGTATATAAATAGCACGGCCTAGTATGGATTTTTTCATCTTCTGCTCAGCACACACAGATGCCTCACTAATAAAATTAGATTTGGCTTGGATCGCATGTTGATTATTATTCATAAACACATTTTGAATAGCTAGAATGTTCAGCTGCTAAAGAAACTCATATTATTTCAGGCAGGAACATCTCAGCTCAATTACCATTATTTTATTTTCTTTACACAGCAATGAATAATGATGGAGCACTTTGCTGGGTACACTGTGGATAATAGAAGGATCTGTAGAGGACACACAGCAAGCAACGCATGTACATTGCTCTGTGATAAGAACTCCTGGCCCTAATTACCATTTCTGGCATTAGAAAAACATTTCTGCTAATGGGAAAAACAGTTTGCTGGAAATTAAATAAACTGAGAATCATTTTCAGTGTTTGAAATGAAGATGCTTTATGTACAAATGAAATTTGGGGGCAGATAAGGAAATAGTCTGTTCATAATTCATAAAATGGAGCACAATTTTAGTACAATATAGAAATAAGAAGTAAGTAGTAGTAATGAAATGTTATCATGCCTGTGGAGGAGGGAACACAGAAAGCTCCTGGCAGACCATGCTGGCAAGTTAGGTTTGGGTAATAAAAAGCTAGTTTATGAAATGATGCTCTATGTTAAGATAAATTACAAGCGATGTAACTATGTATATATAACTGTAAGGCAATAAAGACATGCGTCTATCTAGTTCAGCATATTATCCCTCAGTATTGATCCAGAGGCAAAACCAGATGAGGCAGTAAACAACTGTCCTAATGTTAGCGGAAAAAACTCCTTCCTGACTCCAGATCTGGCAATTAGAACGAATCCCTGGATTAATGACCCTTCAGAAATCTAATCACAATAACTTGTAATATTTTCTATATCTTTTAAAGGGTATTCTCATCATAAAGATTAGCTTTAAATATGTAGGCAAAGGTAAATAAAGTGTATTACCAAATACATTGTTCTCATTTTGCTTTATTTCAGAGTTAGAGAAGTTTTTATCTCCTGCTTGTTTACAAAAGGTTTCCTAGGTTACCGACCATCTCTCTCTCTCTGTCCTAGAGCCCTGGCAGGGATTGTTAGTTCACTCCCTTCTGGATATTATCAGCAGCAGAGGAGCTGGTTTATATTTCTTACTGAAAACTTTAACCCTTTAGAGCTCCGTAGTCTTGTGCCCTGCTTAAAAAAAAACCTCCATGACCAATGTTCCTCTAACAGGCTCAGCTACGAATAGCAGAATTTAAGGGCCACATGTATGAAAACTGTTTAGCCCATAGTAACCTATTGGCAAAAAAGTGAGTTTTAGACCTAAACAGTTTTCATACATATGGCCCTAAATGTCAATCACTATTGTAGAACCACCCACAGCCTGAACAGGAAGTGGGAGCCTGAAGCTGGCTGTGAAGAGCAGGCTCTGTAAAACAGTCAGATAAGAAAACCCTTTTAAGACCAGCTCACATCTGTGCTGGGGGTTCAAAACTGCCGAAAAGCTTAGTGCAGAATGCAGCAGCATTTTTAATGGTGAAAAAATGATGGACACCATGACAAGAGCTCAATGGACCCCGGTGTAGTTATTAACACCCAAGTACCGCTGTCAGTGTCCGTCATGTGATCTGATGCATCCTCTGTGACAGGGACTCCCAATGGCTTTAGTGAGTTCACTACAACAAGTTCGTCTGGCAGAGTGTTTCACAGTCTTATTACTCTTACACTTACTATTCTACTCTGTTCACATGGCATATTTTTTATTCACAGAAAAATCCTTGTGGAATCCATATACAACCTGCATCCCGTTGATTTCAATAATAATCTGTACAGTTCTCTTTTTCATGCTTATCTTTCTGCATGTGCATTTCTTGCCACATATTGACCATGTCACTTCTTCCTTAAAAGTCAATGCAGCAGTAAAAATCTGCATACAATCTGCATACCTTTATTTTGATGTGGATTGCATGTTGAATTTATGCAAATTTTTCCATATGGAAAAATACACCATGTGGACATTTCTTTGCAGTAAAGAATCACCTTTTATCTTCAGGTTCAAAGAATGTCAGTAAAACATAAGAATGTTAAAAAAAACAAAAATTCTATACACACTCCCATGTTGTTCCTTTGCAAACAATTCTTGGGCATCCTGCCTGCCTGTGTAGCCAATGCTGTCGCAAAAATGTATTTTCCTAGCACATGACTTTGGTAGCCAATTAGTAGCTTCTGCGGTGACATCAGTAAGGTCAACAGGTCATCACTGCAACCAGTGATAAATTTGAGGGGGATTTTTGTCATAAAAAAACCCCCATGCTTACTGCCGCAGTGTTGTAAGCTAAGCCCAAAGAGGGGGCCGGGTTTCCCGGGTCTGAAATGGAGCAAAAGTTTCGGAAGGTAAAAAATTTTTTTTTGTTTTTTTTTGCAATTTAAAGCTTTTTTCGGTTTTTCTGTATTTTTTTACAATCCTGTAAAATTCTTTTATCTTCAGTTTTAATATAGTGTTTAACTAAATTACAAAGGAAAAATTTAACAGTAGGGGATTTTGAAAAGGGCTTTGCAGTTTTTTTAATGTGGTGGGGGACTCCCGGGTTTACCCCAAAAGGGGGGGACCTGTTTTTTTGTGGTTTTCCAAAAGCACCCCAAAACCCATCACGTTTCTACTTTTCTTCATCTGCGAAAATTTTCAAGCAAAAACAATTTTTAAACCACATGTTTTAAAGAACTTTTGAAAAAAAATAGGTCATGGCTTTTAAATTGAACTTGTGGCCATTCCATGTGTTTCTTAATCCCTCTTTGTTTCCCATGAAAAAAATTTTCCTGAAGAAATCTTTCCTTAAATTGTTTGTTGTTTTTTTTCCCTTTTAAATTCTCCTAAAAATCCCCCCTACCAAGGGGAAGCGGGGTTTTAAATTTTTGGGTGGGGGTCATTTGGTGGTAGGGAACCACCCTTTTTGGGAAAACTGAAAGGGAAAAACACCCAGCTGCCCTTTCAGAAAATCCCTTTCTGGGGGGGGAAAAACAGGGGAACAGTAAACCATGAAGTTTGGCTCAAAATTTGTTCTTTCGGAGAAAAAAAGTATTTACTAAACCTTAAGGAAATTCTTGGGCCTTTTTTTGGGTTCATTCTATGGGGTTTAAAAGGGGGGTTTCCTTTGGAAATTACAGTACATTTTACACTGCATTTTACATACAAATTTCCCAATAAAAAATTGGCTTGATTGTGTCTCTAAACAGGATACAATTCTTTTTAGTCTCAAGATGGTTTGGGGTTCTGTGGGCCTGACATCTTTGGGAATAGCTGGTTTACACAATATATTAACCATGTCGTTTTCACAAACCCAGTCTGGGACAAAAAACTTCGGGGTGATGAAATTAAATTTCATTAGAAAAAATTTTTTAAAAAACATAAAAATCTGTACCCGGGCTGGTTTAAAGCGGGCTTAAAACCCATGTTGGCAGTCCAGCAAAAAGGAAACAGTTCTACCACAAAACCCATCTGCAGAAAAACCATTCAATAGGGTTTTCCAAAAATTTTTTTTTTTACCTGTTTTATTTTTAGATTTGTTTTTTTCCAAGGGTATAAGCTGAAGGCTGCCCCAAAATTTTTCTGGTGTTGGGGGAAAGGCCTTTATGGAAAGGGGCGGTGCCCAAGGGCCAAAGGGAGCTTTAGACTTTAGCCCAAAAAAAAAGGGATACTTTTCCCTACCTTTTCAAAAATTGGGGGATGAGGAACCGGGAACCACAGGAACGATTTTTGCGGGTGAGCGCTCTTTTGTTTTCTTTTGGTTTTCCCCCCTTTTTTTTACATATTCATTTACAAATTTGCTAGATGTTTTTTTAAAAAAAGGCTAAAGCCAAAACGTCTTTTAAATTTTTGGGACTTCAAATACCTGTTAACCCTTTTTAATTTTCCCTCCTTTGGTTTTGGGGGGTGGTTTTTTCAAAACTGGTGAAATTTAGGGACACTTTCTATGTTTTTTTTTACTTTTTTAAAGCTTTTTTCGGGTATTTTAAAAATTTTTTAAGATAAACTTTTTTTCTCCTCCCTTTTTTGGTGTCAGGATTTAATTTTTTTTCATGGGGGCTTTCCCCCAATAACCCTAAAACCCCTTTTAAACCTTTAGGTGGCGTGACCCCCTTAACAAAACCCTTAACGGGTAAACCGGGTTTTTTTGGTTTAAAAAAAAATTTTTTTCGGTTTTTTTAAATTGGCCCCCTGTTTTAAAAGGAGGAAGGATGTAAAGAGGGGCCCTTTTAAATTTGTAATCATCTTGTTTTAAAAAATTTTAAAATGGATTTTGACTGAGGTGATTTCTTTTTCCTTAGATGGGGTTGTGAAAAAGGGGGTTTTTAATGTTCCAGGGGGGGTTTCTAAAGATTTTTTAAAATTTTGTCCCTTCCCTGTTTTTCTGCTTTCTCTATTTAGAAGAAATGCAAAAACCTGTAAAACCCCCCCTTCCCATCTTTTTTTTTTTGGGAAATTTGTTGGATGGTATTTAATCCCTGTTAAATTTTCTGATTTTTTTTCATTTTTTAATCTGCTGAATTTTCTGTTTAATACATCTTTTAAACCAGGGTAAATTTTTTTAAACTATCACATTGGTTTTTTTTTGCCATTACCCTTAACACTAAAATTTAATCCTCTGCCCAAAATTTCCCCTTTGGGGTTTTCCTTTCACGGGGAAACACTTCATGAGCGGGGATTAAAATTGCTTTCTTTGGAATAAAAAGGATTTTATTTTAAAAATTTTTTAATTTCAGGCTTTGGGAAAAGAAGTTTTAAATTATTCTTTTTCAAAAGTGTCTGCTTTCTTTTTTGTAGGACTTCCAGCCAAACCAAAGGTTTTAGGGGATAGGCAGGATGAAAGTGGTTTACCCCCCAAACTTCACTTATTATGGGGGAAAAGCTTCACTGAGGGGGAAAAAAAATGGGGAAGAAAACCAGTAAAAAATATATGTGAGGGCCTTATGATGTGGGTAACGTACTTTGTTTGGGGTTTTTAAACCTAAATTTAATTTAACCCCCTTACCAGAACCCCGGGACGGGTTCTGTAAAAAGTAAGCAGGCCCTCCCTCCCCCCAGCAATTTTAAACCAGAAAAATACGGGTTTCATCACTGAATTTTTCTTTCTGTATCCATTTCCCCTTTACTCCCCCCCCCCCCCGCCAAAAAAAAAGACATAAAAAAGGGTGACATTATTGAAATTCGAAAATCGCCTTTTTTTTTACCGTATATTGCTTTTATTGTCGGTTCTATAGATTAAAAAACCGGAAATAGGGCCCAAACTTGACACAATGGGGGTCATTCACAAAATGTGTTATAAAATCCTCTATATATTTTTAAAAATTTTTGGGGTTCGGCCAGCAATTAAAGAAAGGGCCCTTCCCGAATTCACAAAAGCCCCGCCCAAAAAATTTTAAAAACCCTTTAGACAAAAATGTATCCTGTTTTTTAAAGGAGTTTTAAAAAATTGCCGGGATACCAAATTTCTACAGGTTAGATTAAGTTATGATTGGGGGGTCGACCACAAAGAACCCCCCATGATCCGGGAAATTTGAAAAGTCCCCATCTAAAAATGGGAGCAGTCACATTTTTGTACTGTTTTTTAAGTTTTTTGTCTATGGGATAATAAAGCATGCTATCTCTGTCACCCCAAAAAATTTTTTTTTTGGGGGTTACTGTGTGTTTTTTTTTTTTTCCGGTTGACATTTTAAAAGCCCCCCAAACCAATTTCCATTTTTGGTTTTGATTTTTGGGTTTTCCCCATGGGAAAGGGGGTTAAGGGAATTTTTTCATGGGAAAAACTGAAAAATTAAAACCCAATTTTGATACAATGAAAAGTATCAGTGTATTGCTTGTATAACAGGTTAAATTCCCTGTGCCCTAAAAAAATTAACTCAACAAAAACACCTAACAATGTTTAAAAAACCGCTGGCAATTTAAAGGGGAGTACACCCCTAAGTAAAAAATGGCTTTTCCCAGTATTTTGTGGGGGCCAACTCCCTATTTTCCAGCACCCCTTTAAAATCTTTTGAACATGGATTTTCACTTTTCTTAAAAGGGTTGAAAGCCCTAAAATCCTTTTCCACTCCCCAGGCAAAACATGGACCCTTTGGGGTTATTTTTTAGACCCCTTGTGCTCCTCCCCCTTTTTTTGGGATGCTCCCAACGGGAATGCTCAAAAAGGGTTTAGGTCGGAGAAAATTTTTTGGCCGTCCAGAACCTTCACCCTCTTTTTATTTAGCGGGGCAGGGGCGCCCTTGGAATGTGTTTGAAGTCTTTAAACCATGTTCCCAAATACAAAACCCTGTTCCCCAAATTTTCCGTAAGGGAGGGGATGTTCTCGCTTCAGTATTCACAGTAAATTTTTCATTCGGGTTTCCCTCAATAAACTGTAAGGGCCGCCACCCCCCGCACTTATTGCACCCCAAAACCTTTACAGCCCCCACCATTTTAAATGTAGGTAAAAAAACCGGATTGTCTTTGTATCCTCACAGGGTTTGCCACCACAAATGTTTGACACCATCGAATAAATATCTTGATCTCATCAACCACGGGACTTTGTTTCTTTTAATCTAGCCTTTTATTCTGCTTGTCTTCACAAATGTTCATGGACCTTCTTGTGTATCACCCTTTTAGAAGGGCCCTTCATCGGGTTGGTTAACCTTTGCAAAACCCCAAACCCCCTTTTACCCTCTGAAAACCCAATGCTGGCACACCATATGTCTATTTTTAAAGGACAATTTTTTGGGAAATGACGCTGGAAAACATGCACACAATTTTTTGGGTTGACCCACGTGGAACGGTCTTGTTAAACTTTTTGTATGGCCCCTTGGGGTTTTACTATTTCCCCCGGGCCCCCAAGGTTCGGGGTTGGGCATTCTTTTTTAAAACCTATGCCATTTTTTAATTTCGAGAAACAATTCCCTTAAGATCCTAAGAGGGGTTCTTTGCCATGGGGGCCCAGGTTGAAATTCCATTTGACCATTATAAAAAGTGTGTAACCCCGTAGAAACCCAAATTTTAAAAGGCCCCTGCTCCCCATTCAAACCTGGGCCCTTTGGGAAACAAAAATGATCACCACACCATGGAGGGAAAATAGCAAAGGGGACAAAATTTTGGGTCCTTTGCATTTTGGGGGTTTTTCCTTGTTGTTGCCAGGTTTAAAAAGGGATGCCTGTGTGTTTGACCCTATTTTGGGGCCCCAAACCAAATTTAAAAACTGTCTTTAAAAATGAAAAGGGGAAAATCTTTAAAGGGGACTTGGGGGCCTTTTTTAGGTGGGCCCTTTTTGAAAAGAAAAATTTCAATTTTAAAAGAAGGGGAGGGGGTGTTTTGGGTTTTGGGGGGGGGTTATGGGGGTGGTGGTAATGTTTTTTTTTTTATATTGTTTTTTTTTTATTTTTTATATATATATATATATATATTATATCCTTATAAAAATATATTTTTTGTGGGTGCCCCCCAAAGGGGTAAAGCCCCCGGGGCCCCCACCCCTTTTTCTAAAACCCCCTTTGGCCTGGGTCAGCTCATACCCACATGGCTTTCTTTACCCCTGTATGCGGACGAAAACCCAAAAAACTTCCCCGGGCCCCAAATTTCCTTCTTTCTCTCCCGGACCCCGGACTGTTGCGCCCCTTTTTCCCCCTTTCTTTCAAACGTCCCAAAAACCTAAATGGGGAAATAAAACCCAGAACTCTTTCATTTTTTCCACATCCCAAAACCTCTACCCTTGCCCCCGTCTCTCTATTAAAGTCAAGGGCTCTCCCACTTCACCCGGTCCGCAATCCGCTCCCTTTTGGGGTAATCCTGGGGATTTCCCGCTCTGCCCTTTCAAACCAACACACCCCAAACCCCCAACCTCTACCTGCCCTCCCCCTGAAAAACATCTCTCGCATCCCGTCTTTCCCCTAAACTTTTGACACAAAAAAAAATGCTGGTCCATCCCCCTTTTCTTCCCCCCGCCTAGACTACGAAACCAACCCTTTCTCTGTGGTCCCAGTAGAAACCCCTTGACCCCCCTCCAATCCTTTCCTAAACTCTGTGCCCGTCTTATCCCCCCTCTCCCCTACTCTCCTCTGCCCCCTCCCCCTCCCAACCCCTTCCCTTTTGGCTTCCCATTCCCAAAGGAAAAATTCATTTCAAGCTACAAACCAGCCTACAAGGCACTCCTTGACCTTCCCCCTCCATCCCACCCTTCTCCCCCAAAATTTTCCAAATATCCCCTAAAACCACTTCCCCGTCCTCAGCGGGACCTTCTCCTCTGCTCTCCCCTTATCACCCTCCTCACCAACCGTCTCCAAGACTTCTCCCGTGCTTCACCCACACTCTGGAACTCACTGCCCCAACACATCAGACTCTCCTCCACTTTCACCAGCTTCAAAAGCAACCTGAAAACCCAGTTTTTCCCAGACTTGCCTTAACCTCACTAACCTTGTCATACTTCCCCCCACAGACATGTCTGACCCTCACCTCCTGTCTCTTTCCCCCTCCTTGTAGATTGAAAGCCTCTCGGTAGGGTCTTCTCCCTCTGTCATGCCCAATTTTTATTATCACTTACCCACTGTACTCGTTTAAACTTATGTAACGTATGAAAACCCCCTTGAATGTACAGCGCCCTGGAATCAATGGCGCTTACAAATAAATAATAATAATAATATATATTAATTTATACTGTATGATACTGTATGTAAAATATTTATGTATGATGTTGTGTGTATGTATATATACAGTGAAGGAAATAAGTTTTTAAATCCCTTGCTGATTGTGTAAGTTTGCCCACTGACAAATACATGAACCGTCTATTATTTTAAGGGTAGGTTAATTTTAACATTGAGAGACATAATATCAAAAAAAAAATCCAGAAATCCATTGTATAAATTATATAAATGTATTTTCTTTTTTGCAGTAAGAAATAAGCAAAACAAGACTTAATACTTGGTGGCAAAACTGTTGTTGGCAAGCACGCAGTCAGACGTTTTTTGTAGTTGATGATAGAGGTAGCCACATGTCAGGAAGAAGTTTGGTTCACTCCTCTCTGCAGATCACCTCTAAATCATGAAAATGTTGAAGGCTGTTACTTGGCAACGCGGAGCTTCAACTCCCTCCATAAGTTTTCTATGGAATCAAGGTCTGGAGACTGGCTAGGCACTCATGACTTTAATGTGCTTCTTTCTGAGCCACTCCTTTGCAGCCTTGGCTGTATTTTTGGGTCATTGCCTTGCTAGAAGACCCAGCCACAACCCATATTTAATGTTCTGGTGGAGGGATAGGGTTGTCACTCAGGATTTTACGGTACATGGCTCCATCCATTCTCCCATTGATGCAGTGTAGTCCTGTGCCCTTAGCAGAGAAACACCCCCAAAAACATAATTTTTTCCACCTTCATGCTTGACAGTGGGGTATGGTGTTCTTTGGGTTCCAAAAGGCAGCATTTCTCTTCTTTCCCAAAAACGGAGAGTTGAGTTAATGCTAGGAGCTGCATTTATTGTCTCATTTTGACCACAGCACCTTCTCCCAATCTCTCACAGAATCATCCAGGTGTTCATTGGCAAACTTCAGTTGGGCCCTGCACATGTGCCTTTCTTGAGCAGGGGACCTTGCAGGCACTGCAGAATTTTTTAAAGCATTTTTCGGCGTAATGCATTACCAATGGTTTTCTTGGTGACTGTGGTCCCAGCTGCCTTGAGATCATTACAAGTTTTAGGCTGATTTCTCACCCTTCCCATTACAAGGATACCCCCTGAGGTGGATTTTTTGGGCCCCCTG